>JASANB010003507.1:0-32768 GCA_030248155.1 Sabatieria punctata
CATAAAGTTGAGATTTGTCCGGGAAGAGTCGACCCTTAGAAAAACCGGCTCTTAAATTTGAAATTGCAGTTCCTAGCAAGTAAGTAGCTAGTAAATGAAATTCCTCACAGTTACAAGCAAGTTAATTGGAAAATATGACTTCAGAAACATATTTAACATGCAAACATATTGAGAATTACTGTATAAACGTCTGTCTACTCCAAAAACAAACTTATTTGCGTTTCAAAACATACGTACATAAAACATATACTGTGTTCCCTACGGTAGTCCCTCATCTCCTACCACAGATGGCAAATACGTGTTGGCCATGAAAAAGACCGCCTGGCCTATTTTCGAGTTTTCGGAATAATTTCAAATGTCCGCCATTCCGTCAATTTTAAACCGAATGAAAAGATTTTTGGCACGATTATTATTAGCTGTTTACAGTTTGTTTTGGCCAAGTACTAGCCTTCTGTAGCCTGGAGTTACGTTCACTGAAAGTAAAAAATCCACCAGATTTTAACTGGCCTGAAAAATTTGGAATAGATCAGTTTGAATGGTTCGTGAGATATATGTACATGTTCAACTTTGACGTCTGAAAATTCGGGTCAGTTGATTTCGGAAGGTCATAAATCCCTTTGGGGACGACTCCACGCCATATGACGTATGAAAATTAGCGCGGTATTCGAGCAGTGTCCCGATTAGGAACAATATCGTAAATTAATAACGGAACTGCTACCGGATTAGCTTTTCGAATCCTCTCTGGGGGCGTAACATTGAAATCGGCGCGATTAGCTGAGTTCTTCAAATCTAGAGCCGATTAGGATCTGGTCGTTTTTAATTTCGGGGGCGTCTGATTAGTTATAAGCGGTTTCAGTTCGTAGTCATTTCTTATCCGCCCACTTCCAATCGTCCATGGGCATTTATTAAGATAAAACATTTTGATAAGGAAAAGATAAAAAATATGATGAAAAATGGGTTAGAGCCCCAAAAATTGGGGCTACTGTAGAAGCATGAGTTTCAGTATAGAGAAACATACGATATTATCAGTTACTGTTGAAAATCAATGCAAAAAATCAGCTAGCAGGGAGACCGCACTCAGCCAGAAAGCATTTGCCAATTCTAAATATACGCCCGTGTCCAATATTTTCCAATTAACCGCCCATGGGCGTTTATTCAGCTTAGAACAGAATCTATGAAAGTGCGAAAACTAAATAAACGCCCATGGGCGTTTTTACGAAAAAATCCGGTACCACATCAACCACATGCATGGGCTGAGCTTGAGCTTAGATAATGGTGAGGCAGTGCCACTTTCCATCACTAGAAATATGCGAACCGTTTGCATATTAGGTTCGTTTGCATATATACAAAACATATTCGAAAATGCAATACAGACAGATGTATATGTATTTATACAAACCAAAAACAATGCATATGTAGTACTGTATGTATATACAGACAACTGTACCTCTTACGTACAAGGCTTTCAGGTGACCCGATGAGCTGCGAATGCGCCCAAGTGTTGTGTTGCTGCAACGGAAAAGATTCGATGGTATTCGAGCGCAGCAGTCGTCAGGGAATGCCATCGATGATTTGAATCTACATGTGATGGCAGATGATCAAACAGCAAAATTAGCATTTTCACGATCGTAACTGCTGTTTGGACGTTGGGCGTTTGGACAAAATAAAATGACTCAAGTTATTTTTGTTGTTTTCATAGCTATTGTTTACTGGCTGTTTGCACCAGTGGATACAGGGTTTCGCCGCCTGAATGTGTACGGCTTGAACTCCACCAGAGTCAGGATAAAACGACAATACAGTAAGAACTAAAGTACATCTGTTAGCATCTGTATTGTATCTAGACCGGTAGGAAGAAAAAATCTGTCAGAAGTTCGAATAACGAAAGTTTTATTGATACTGTTAGTTTTACGCACAGAATGCCATTAAAAGAGTTTCAGCTAGCTTATAATTAGTAACTGACCTTGCTTGTATCTTGTATGCTTGCATGCACAACTGTTGTTTAAAATTTCACGCCCTTGAAGAAAATAGGCCACTGTCCATTTTTTGCTGATAACATGCACGTACTGATAATAATAGTTATTCCAAACACTACGTAAAACATTTACAGTCCGTTATTCCTATCCTGTAGAGTTAAAAATGTTTTTTACACTACTTTACTATTTTGGTGCCGAAACCTAATTAGAATAGGTTTTCCACGAGAGACAAAAACATCTAGCTTGTACAGCTACAGCTAGCTCATATACGTACTTGTAGCAATGGCGATCTACATGTAGACTAGACAGACATAAACTACGTAAACTCGAAATTTTGAATAGGAGAGAGGAAAACTAGAAATTGTCTGGTTGCGCCGCCGCTGCCCAAATAGGTCGAACTTGAAAAGTCGGAGTTCAAAAACCTAAATGGCATTCCGATTCTAAATTTTTGCAGTTTTTAGTCGACTTTAAAATACGAACATCTGAAGGTTTAATTCGATTTTCCCTCCAACCTCCGGCTCCACCGAAACGGGAGTGCACAGAAAATAGAACCGAACGCAAACAATGTTTAGTGTGTCACCAAGGTCCATGCAACGTTAACGGAGCCAAGTGCAAGAAGCCATACAAGTGTGTGGGCACGTGTTGCTGTTTAGCTCCAAAACTTACCAACAACACGTTTCCGGTGGACGGCACTGGATCGCAAGCAGGTTCCCCCTGCGGCGATTACGGATACGGATGCGCAGGAGGCTTTGGAAAGTACCCTTGACTTGATTAGTCTTTCTGTGGTTAATAATGTTTCGTATCTATCGTAAATTAAATTGTTGATTTATATTGAAATGCAGCTCAACACTCAACACAAACAAACGACCGCACCGGAACTGTATATACAAACACTCACATTAAACAATCATAATTCTTCATCACTCTCCCCCCAAATTAGGCAAAACGGGTGCTTCAACTGCCTCTTCCGATTCTTCGTAGCTCCTGCAATTTGCCCTGCTCTGTCGCCTTGTTGGCCCAATCTCTGCTACATTCTTTCCTTTCTCTGCTTTTGCTTTCACTCTTTTTGTCATCGGTAGAAGGCCTCCAGCGTGCTCAAACAGAACCTCTTTCTCCTCCTCTGTCTTCTTCTCTTCATCTTCGTCTGCTTTCTCACCATCCACCTTCTTCTCATCATCCTCCTTCTTCTCTTCATTCTCCTTCTTCTCATCGTCCTCCTTGTTCTAGTCTTGTTCTTCTTCTGTTCCTACTTGTTCTCAGCCTCTTTGTTCTACATAGAGTCATTTTTGCTAGTCTGACGTTGTGTTTCTAAATGGTTTGGGCAGACTACCTATTCTCGTGGATAATAAACCGTTGATCAAACAAATGCTAATTCGGCGCGGAATAAAACCGTCGCCAGTGCACCGATCTGGAATCCGGTTGCCAAATGAGCACAATGAGTGTGTCTACAGCAGTTGTCGTGCTTGTTTTGTGCACAGTTTCAGTCACGCTCACCAAGGACAAGTCTCGCCTCCGAGTCAAGCGACAGTTTGGGGGTGGTGGACCGGGATACGGTAAAACTTTGCTCAGTCGTACTGTAGTCCAAGCGTATAATGTGATGGCTTAGTGTGCAACGGAGGACCGTGCAATGTGAACGGAGCCACGTGTCCCACCAACTACCAATGCGTAGGCACTTGCTGTTGTATGGTGCCCAAACTGGTCAACATTTCCGTTCCCGTTTGGCAGTGGCCGTTTGGAGGCTATGCTGGCTTTCCGTACGGAGGATACCAATTCCCCTATGGCGGCGGCGGCTATGGAGGATTTCCGTATGGAGGAGGCTGGGGTTTCCCCGGAGGATTTGGATAGTATAAATCTCTACAATACACGTGTTTATTTATGTTTTAAGTTTATAGTTTTATTTGAAAGATTCTACGAAGTATAAAATCTATAAAGTAAAACTATAAATGCTAAGTGATTAGTTCGAAATCGAATCACTAAATCGCACAAACACAAACGATCCAATCTGTAAATCGAACGACGAATCAAACATTTCGCACAATTTCTTTGTAAACAGTTAGCTGAAGTCGGTCATCTGGTTATCGCAAGATCGCAAAACTCTAAATTTCAGCTTGCTTATGATCCTGGAAAAAGCTTAGCTAAAATCTACCTCTTTTATACATACGTACGTAATGTATCGTCTGTCAAATCAGTTTGATCAAGCAGCGTATCCAGCCAAGAGGTGTAAGGTGGTCTTGGGCACATCCTCTTTGCAGCAGTAGGAGGTAATGTAGGCACCGTAGGAAGAAAAAACAGTAAAAATAAGAGAAAGAAATTTATGCACAAAGTGGTACACTGGGCAGTGAAATTAGTGTCAATTTAGAACATTTACCGATAATGAAATGAAAGACAGGACAGATACACAAAGCTGTAAATTATGGCTGCATACACGATGACGATACATCTTCCAAAAACTGCTGCAACTTTCTGTTGTTGCAATTTTCTAAGCGCCTTTTGGTACTGCGTAAAAGTTTTTTAATTCTCGAAAGAGTAAGGAATGAATGCATAAGCTTTAAAAACTTTCGGGCGTAGCAGGATCGTAAAAGGAAATGATTCAATTATAAAACGTTCTGGATTTATTCAAAAACTGGGTACACTTCTTGGCCTGACCGACCAGAGACAGAGAGTTCAAGGAAACACTAGACGCATCTTCCACAAACACTGAATCCTGCGAGAATATGCAAATTCAGCAAATAAACAGTGCACAAATTTGCTCTTAAACACGATCACTTCCTTGTGTCCTGTGAAACCACCATGCGAACTCCAGTATTACTCTCATTCCTATTCTCTCGATGTACCTTACAATCAACCACTACAGAATGGCCGAAAGTCCGTGAGAAAAGACAGTTCGATATGTACGGTCTAGGAGGAATGGGTTTGGGCGGTGGTTATGGTCTCGGAGGTGACATTCTTGGGGGTCTCGGTGGCGTTGGGGGCGGCTTTGGAGGGTACCCAAATACAGGAGGAATTGGCGGGTTTGGCGGAAGTTCCGGGTACCGACCAGGTCCTCCAAGTACCGGAAACGGAATTCAACCTTACAGTAAGTTTCACACACTATCTGTTTGTTTGTAACAGGGGGTCTACCTACCAGGGATTTGTTTCCCAGACTAAAAGTCCCGAACACAATCTCCCTACTCCCGCGAAGCATTTTTTTGGGTAAGTTTTTCCTTTTCTTAATAATAGAATAGCGCAAAAATTGACTGGATCAATTGATCCTAATATTCTATTTTGCTCGAATTCTGATTTAAGCGATTTTTGATTCGCAAAGTTTATGATTCGAAAGTCAACATCCTCAACACTTTCCATACTGTTGATTAGAGTGCGAACTGGTATTGGGTATTGGGTATTGGGTGTATTGGGGTGTTTTCCAGGTATTGGGTATTGGGTATTGGGTATTGGGGTTTTTACCCCCCAATACCCAATACTAAATTGGACAATTAAAAATAGAGAAAAATCGATGTGGACCTGAAAAATTGATCTGAAAAAATCGAAAAAGTTGATCGATGATTCGGTTTAGTAAGCTGTTTTCGCGTTAAGGAGCTGTCCATAAACGACGTCGTTCCAAAATCCCTATTTTTCGGAGCCCCCTCCCCAAAACCGCCTTGTGTCGTTTCTAGGGGACCCCTCCTCCTAAGACGACGTCGTTTTCGGTTACTGCCCCCCCCGAATAAATCCCTTCAACCACTCTGGGAAGCTTTTCTGCATTGTAGAAACCTTTGACAGACTTAAATTGAAAATAATACAATCAAAGTTCCCTAAAATTCCGAAAAAAGCGACGTCGCTTTTTGCTAACCCCTCCCAGTCCTGGTGTGTCGTCTATCGTCGCCTTTCAGCCGACCCCGCTCCCCCTCTGGAATGTCATCGTTTATGGACGACCTAATCAACTAAACGTTAGTAGAATTTCCTAAAGTGTACGCTTTTCTAAGCGGTACACCAATAATTAATTTTTCTGTTCTTATCTAAAACAAAAATGGTGACATTTCTGATGTCACCGTAATGTACTAGCACCGTACCCATGGCTATTGCGGTGGTGCACACAATTTCCGGCCGAGTTAGGAAAAAAATCGCCGGAAGTAAGAAACACGACAGAATTACGAAATATTAAGTACCAAAACTGTTAATTTCTGTTAATTTTACGCCTAAAACGGGTTCTAAACGTCTCTGAAAGGCTAATTTTTCAAAATTTTCTCGCCCTGCTTGGGCAGCGGCCCAACCAGCCTCTTAAAAATATTAATTGCAGTGCCAAAAATCTTGTGTACACAACAAGAATGTACTTGTCCACTGAAATGAAATTTTTGGCCCAGCTACCCAAGTATTGGGTATTGGGTATTGGGGTATTGGGGGTCTCAGGTATTGGTATTGGGTATTGGGGTATTGGGTTTTTTAGGTATTGTTCGCACTCTACTGTTGATAACAGCACCTAATGTAAACTGTTTTTGTGAAAATATAACAATTGTTTCAATGTGCTGTTAAAAGTCGAAGTGGTACTGGTATTACACGATTGTTACATGGACGTTCGAAAGGTTATGTTTGTTCAGGATGCTCAACAAACCCAGGCAGCGTACCGTCTAGCCCGACGTTCCCTTTGCACGGAGGCAGTGGTCCAGTGTTTCCTGGTTTCGGAAACTCAGCTGGCTCCAACTCTGCAGCAAATGCAGTGAAACCTTCTGGTCAAAAGCTGAACAACGACAAAACGTTGCAACGACACAAACGACAGTTCACTCCCGGCGGAAATCCAGGATACGGTAGGTAGCTGTTACATTCAAGGTTTGTATACTGTATGAAGAGAAATCTAAGGCAAACAAAGTTAGAATTTGTAGTTTGTAGAAGAAAGTTGTGTTGCAGTGTGCAATGGGGGTCCGTGCAACGTGAACGGAGCGGCGTGTCCCACCGGATACACGTGCATGGGTACGTGTTGCTGTTTGGTGCCCACTCTGGTCAACATTACCGTTCCTGTATGGCAGTGGCCGTTCGGCGGATACGCTGGTTTTCCCTATGGCGGCTATCAGTTCCCCTTTCTGCCGTACGGGTTTGGAACTCAGGGCTACGGTATGCCCTATTTTCCTTATGGATAATTGAGTGATTAGATTTTGTACAGCTATGTTTCAATGTATATGTATTGTACAAATGAACCCTTCCAATTTTGTTGCATCACATGTGTTTATTCAACATACAGTATAGATAAAAAATGTCCCATCGCTTTTTCGGCCTTCACTCAAACGTTTCGTTCTCAGTCACTTCTTTACCGATTTGGCTCAAATTTTCAGAAAAAATTAACAACACGGTTGGCTAAATATTCTGCAAGTTAGGTGCCAAAATTCCGACTCATACTGGTTTTATGACCCGAAAACTAGGAATGAGGGTGGTCCACGCAAATTTATTTTGTTTCGGTAATACAAGGAGTACAGGCCTGAAACTTGCAGGAATGATTGGTGTTGCCATTGGGCATAACATACTAAGCAGGCAGCCCTGTAGCTCAAAGGGCACTAAAATTGGGGAATTTCAAAAACATGTGTCAGTGAGTGTCAGTTAGGCAGTTGGAGTGTCGATGTGCTGGCTGGCTGACCAGTTAGAGAACCTTGGCATGTTTACTGACAACGTAGAGTCGAGCTCGTCGAGTACTACGGGGAATCGCGTGGCATAATACAGGCCCCAACAAACGAGAAAGTCAATGTCCCTGCTTTAATAGTTGCGTAGTTTAGTGATATCCGTAGTCCAGCAAGCAGTTTAAAAGTCATGCGTATTTACTGTAGTAGCACCGTAGTAGATATCTAGTGCGCCTATCAGCTAGCACATAGTACGCACAGTATGCACATACAGTATCCAATGGACCTGCCTAAACGTTTGCGGTTAGATTCTCGCGATTATACGCGAGCAAATAAAGTAGAGCAAGTACTAGAGGAAATGATTTTTCGCCCTCAAAGAAAGTTCCCTAAAAGGCCTTCGCTGTTGGCCAAGGCGGTGCGGAAAAGATCGTCACAGAATTTCAACTAAAAATGATTTCTATAGACCTAGGTTGTTTCTATAGAAACGCAACAGAAACTGTTTGAAATTGAAAAAATATGCCCATTGGCGATTTGGTTGGTGCTTAGCACGACATTCCTGGTTAGGTATTTGTATTTGTTCTATGCAAATTAGGGGTAAATAGTGCAATGATTGCGAACAAAATCTTGAGCGGTTCCTTAGCTGATCGGTTAGTGTTGGTGTGTGAGATCAGCTATGCGCTTGTACGTGGTCTTGGTCTTGACTCTTCAACATTTTTGTTGTCGTTCCAATGGCAAAGCTAAAGGGCGTCTTTTTCAAAGAGTTAAACGACAATACTGTAAGTTACAACACTGTTTTGCTTGAACCAAACGAAATTGAGATTAGTGGTGTAGACAGCGACGATTTTTATTTTAAATTTGAAACATGAAAAGTATACCTAAACAATCAAGCAACGTAGTATAGAACTTTCGTTCTTCTCTGACGTTGCTCTAAATTAGAGACTGCTGGAAATAGTATGAAAATAGGACCGCAATCTAAGTAAAGACAGGCATTTGCTTTCTGTAGAAGGGAAGTACGATAATTTCGAATACATTTTTAGCTGCCATGACTTCAGTTATTCTCATTTCAGCATCAGGCTACGGCTCCCTATTTGGTGGTTATGGAGGCTACCCGTTTATGGGAGGATACGGCAGTAGATTTGGAGGGTACGGCGGTTACGGTTCAATGGGCGGGTACGGAGGGTACGGCGGATACGGGGGCTACGGTGGCTACGGTGGCGGCTCACGGAGATATGGCAGTGGAGGGGGAGGAAGTTTCACTTCTGTTGACTTAGGTGCCCTCCGAGGTCTGGGCTTGGGCGCCATGGGAGGTCTGTCAAGCGGTATGGGCAGTATGGGAGGGATGATGGGAATGGGTCGTCGCAGGAAACGCGCAACAAAAGTTGGTGAGTGTTTGGTGTGATTGGAGCGTCAAGAATTTTCTTGACTGAATGAGTTTCAGTGAATTGCAGTGACGGGAGCTCACCAAAGTTGGAATGTCAAAAAGATTCAAACTGCGATACGAGTGAAGAATGCAGCGAAGGCTTTTGCTGTCCAAAAGAAGAGAAATGGCACTGTAGGAACTTGAATAATCGCACTTCTGAAACTTTCTTTTCTTTGCAGTGCATTGCGACGGTTTGCCAGCAGTTTCAAAATGCCTCAAAGGGCTCTGTGGAGGAGGTTTCTTTTGTTTTCAAGGCTACTGCTGTGCATGTCCCGGAGGTGCCAGACCACTGGGTGCATGTCAGAGTGAGGGCGATTGTAAAGGAAAAGGCGTTTTCTGTCAGCGAGGGCCCAATCTTTGCTGTCCACCCACTCCTAAGCCACGGAGCAAACCGGAACCCCCGTGGAAAACTGGAAAGACTAAAGAGTTCGGAGTTGATTTAACGGGCAATGTAAATCTGGTCTCCAAGGATTTGATTGGTGATGCGCATTTCAATGTTGTTGGCACTGTCTTTCATTCAAATCGAGCTGAAAACGGCGTCGATTATAATAATAATCATTATTAGCGATGCAATAATAAAGCCGAAAACCAGTGTTTGTTTGCAATGCAGCTGCAACGATTAAGCAGTCACTTCCTCAATACAGATTCAATATAAAATCGGAACGGTTGAAGCGAAAATCAGTGGCTCAAAATGACCTTCTCCACTGTTTTCTGCTTGAGTCTGTTGGCAGTGATGCTTGGTGCAGCGATAGTTGAAGCGAGGAGTCGTCACAAACACGTCAAGATGACTGTCACTCAGTTTCGAAGAAACAAGCCAACAGCCAGAGTTAAACGACAGTTCTGTAAGTGCAATTTTTCTACCCTCGCAGAATTTGAAAGCTGAGTTTAGGAAGCTTGAACCTAAGCAGCGCATTTAGAAGACTTTCAGATGGTAGAATAACATAGTTTTACTGCCTTTATCAAGAGTAACTGTTTTTCTGTAAGTCATTTTGGTAACGTATTTCAGTCATGTAACAGGTCATCCTCCGATGGGAGAGGGGGTTAAGGGGTGTGAGCGCAAATTCTTTGGAAGGGTTGGGTACTCAAAACACTAAAAAAGTCGTAAAATATAGCTATTTTTGGCTAAAAATCGTAAAAAAATCGCCAATTTGGGCTCTAATGCAGCTAAAAGTGCTGTTTTAGTTGCGAGTTTAGCCATTTCAGTGTCTTGAAATACTAAAAAATTGCAAAAGTTGCTGAAAAAAATTACTTCCTGAAAAAATCGATGGTAGTCTGGCCCACTTGCAGTAGTTTGACCATTGAAGCTCCCTCCTCTAGATTTCAGTCACTCTCCTCTGTCTCCTACCCATTAAAAAGGAATGAAAATTTCGAAAACTTGGCTTTCTAGCTTAAATCTGAACCTAAATGAATGACCTAAATAAATGAATAACCAGAATGAAGCCTAGCCCTAAACCGAAGGTAAAAGAATTAGGGTAGTCGACGGTTGGCAAAGGCTAACGTCGACCTGGAAATTAGACTAACTTTGAAAACCGACAAAAGAAAGAAAAAAGGAAGGGAAGAGAGAGGAGGGGAAAAGAAGAGGGAGAGAAGAGGGGGGGGAAGAGAGGAAAAAAAAAAAAACAGTGACGGACGTTGCAAATTACATTCTCCCTCCAGTGAACTCACTCCCACGGTTGAATACTGATTGTTTCTATGTAGAATGTAGAAGTACGTCAGTGCAGTTCCAGGCGGCTATGGAGGTGGTGGCTACGGTTCATCGCTCTATGGTCTCTGTTACGGTAATGGAGGATACGGCGGTTACGGTGGCTACGGCGGTTACGGTGGATATGGCTTTCCTGGCTATGGCGGTTTTGGTGGCTACGGTGGCTTCGGAGGATACGGTGGATTTGGCAAAAAGTAGAACAGTCGTTCTTCATTGTTGTGATTTATTTTAATTGATGAGTTATAAGCTTGTGTGCTACGCAATTGTTGGTATTGCTGTGATGACCCGTCAGTAGCTGTTTAGAAACAGAATAGCAATAGCAGATCGTTAGCTCCCGCCACAGATAGATTCCGATTTTGTTTTCTGAAATAAAATTTGTTTGTGCAAGAGCAGGTGGTCAAAAATTCACAGTACATGGTAGTTGGGTAAGTGTTGTGCTAGTGCAAATCCATGGATACATTGAGAATGTTCCGCTTGGTTGGTATCGTCGTTTTGCTACTGAGCAATGTTGCATTGGTTGACTCAAAACCAACAACATTTGTTCAACTTACTGAAATACGAACCAACAAACTGGTGGCACGAATGAAAAGACAGTTTCGTATGTTTGTCCGTTTTTTACGCATATACAGGGTGTGTCAAAAAAAAAACAACCCAGCAGAGTTTTTGCTGTAGCAACCGCAAATCTCAACCGATTTGAATAAATCCTGCTTTAAATGAAAGATAAATAAATTCCTGAAAGACTGGTGAAGGCCCTATTAAGATACGATGCTTAGTTGCTGAGATACATGTATGTTCCTTCAAACTCAAAACAGAGATTTTGGCAGTGAACAAGAGCGATTCCGTTGCACTTCACAACAAAACGGATTCCTACTGCTGAAGGGCAACAAGACTTTTACAAATGAAGTAACCAAGCATGTGTGGCACCAGAAAAACCTCGTTACGTTAGCCCTGAGCAGTAGGAATCGGTTTTATTATGAAGTGCAACAGAATAATAAAAATCGCTCTTGTTCATAGCCAAAATCTGTTTTGACTTTGAGTGCAAATATCTCAGGAACCAAGTATCATATCTTAATAAAAGCTTCACCAAACTTTCAATAATTAATTTATCTTTCATATAAAATAGGACTCACTGAAATCGGTTGAGATTTGCGGCTGCTACAGTAAAAAATCTGCTGGGTTGTTTTAATCTCTGTTGTGCACTGCCAAAATATCTGCTTTGACTTTGAAAGCAATTATCTCAGGAACTAAGCAACCCATCTTAATAAAGGCTACACCAGTCGTTCAAGAATTTATTTATCTTTCATTTAAAGCAGGATTCATTCAAATCGGTTAAGATTTGCGGTTGCTACAGCAAAAAATCTGCTGGGTTGTTTTTTTTGATACACCCTGTACAATCAGTTCTTTTCCCTGTTTCAGTTCCTTATCCGTATCCTTACCCATATCCATACCCATATCCCTATGGGTATAGAAGGTGCAGATGGATGCGGTACCCCTACTATCCATATGGGTTTCCTTATGGGTGAAACTTGCTTTGATTATTATATTGTATACTGTTGGTAAAATGCATACTAGAGGAATAAAATTCCTCGGATTTAGCCGATTTTTGAAAGTTAGAAAACTTCGATAAATTACCTATTTTTTGTTTGTATAAGCTTATCAGGCAGTGAAAAACATACCCAACAAGAACGCCACTCGCTCTTGCGAGCCCTTCAGTGTGACAGCCGTTTGTGTTAGGTAAGGACGAAATTATCTAAACGGCAAATTTTCGATACTTACGTGTCGAAGAAAATAATAAGACTGTGTGCAGGTTATGCAAAGGGTTATGCAGCTTGCCTGAATTGAAAGAAAGGTGAAAAAGTTTGCAAGAGCGTAACTGGGAATCGAACCAAGGGAGATGGAGTTCGACTAAAAATCTGATAAAACATTTGTTTGGCTTAGTGAATTATGCATAAAAACGGCATTTCTGCAGTTATTTTCAGTACTGCTTCTGTCTGGAATGCCAAGTGACAAAAAATAGAGACGTAGAAAGTGCTCAGGTAGGAGAAAGACTGGAAACAAAATCTAAATCTCATCTTTGAGCCGTGCGCAGTCCAGTTTTCTAAAAATAAACGGCAAATCAAAGTGTGTGGTGGGTGGGTGTGGGCAGACAGGTGTTAGGCGTTTGCACATTATCGAATCGGCACATTATGTAGATCAACAGAAATCCGGATGTCGATCTAGCACTAGATCAGCTAAGATCAACAGGATGGTCAGCTCTCTAGCGATTGTGGTGCTAGTGGTGTTTCTCGTTTCCGCTCACCTGTGCAATTGCAGACCTTCAACTTCTGTTCGAATAACCCGAATCCGCCATAGACCGATTACTCGAGCAAAGAGACAGTTCTGTAAGTTTCAATTTCTCTATCATTTTTTGCGTATCTGTCTACAACGGACCAAAGTATCGTCGGATGGGAAACGTACGGTATCTTTTGAAAATAAATGTGTTTGTTTTGGGGGAACATAACATGTGTTCATGTTTTTTCTCATGTTTTTATGTCAATTATGTTTAATGTACATGTTTGTTTCTGGGGCCAATATTTTTCCGGAAACAGATACATATTATATATTTGCTATAGGAATTCGTGATTTCATGACTTTTGGTTACTATATGACGGACATTAAAAATTTTCCAAAATCTGACCAACCTATTTAATCTAAATAAACAGTCTGAATTGTTTACAAACCATTTTAAACAGAAATTCAGAATTTCAACTGAATTTAACAAAAATTAAGCAAAAATCTAAGTGAATAAACTACTTCTAGGTGAATATGTTTTATGTTTAAAATACGTGCACATTCAATTTTTAGAAACATATTGGTTAACGCATGTGCTATGTACGTACGTGTACGGTAAGTACGTAGTACGTGTACGGTAAGTAAGTACAGTACAGTACTTACATACAGCTTACAGTCATGTCTCGTTAATCCGGACAAGTTGGGACCGGCCAATTTTGTCCGGATTAGCGAATTTCCGGTTAAACGAAGTTTTCGGATCAAACTTTATAAATGACAGATTTTTGTTAGTTGCACATAAATTTTGCAGTTGTAGCGCCTCAACCACTGTAGATCCCACAAAAATCACATTATTACTCAACAGAAAGCATGCTCCATTTAAAATTCAGATCTGAATTGAAGGTTACACATGGATTTCCAAATAATCCTGATTAACGAATCAGTTTACATGCAAATTTCGAAATTGGAACGGTAAATCTTGTCCGGATTAACGAGACACATAGCGTGGGGAAAATTGGGACCTGACCAAATCTTGTCAGGATAGGGAATATCCGGATTAACGAGGCATGACTGTACTTCTCATCCTCACCACTGACATACGTAAGTGTTTTTATGCAGTTCCCTATCCGTACCCGTTCCCATACGGCGGTGGCGGGTACGGCGGCGGCGGGTACGGCGGCTACGGTACAAGTGGATGTGCGGGGTGCAGTAGTACCGGATGCAGCAGTTGTGGCAATACCGGATATGGCTATGGTGGTTACGGCGGATATAACCGATTTCCGTATGGCTACGGATTTCCATTCGGCTACGGATTCCCCTACGGAGGAGGCTTCGGCTTTCCCTACGGCTGAATTCAGCTGACCAAACGTTGCGGGAGACGATATTTTATGCATGATGCCTGTATAAAATGCTGATTGTGAGTGCGGGTTAGAAATTCGAAATTTTTGCCTGTTCAATAAATCTGAATTTTTGGTGATCGATGAACCTTGTGAACTTGGTGTTTGTAATAGTTTCGTTGTTAGCTATGTCACCCCTTTGGACTGATGGAAGGGATCTGAAGCGCACTAAAAGACAGTTCTGTAAGTGTTACGATACTTGGAAGCATTAGTATCTACAGTATCTGTAATGTTGCAGTTCCCTATCCCTATCCATACCCCTATAACCCGTATGGTAATTACAATAGATGCTCAAGTTGCAACAGTTGTAACAGTTGCCAGTCATACGGCTGTACCGGATGCAATCAATGCAATCAATGTGGAGGAGGAGGAGGAGGAGGTTTCGGTGGTTATTCGTACGGATATCCGACCTACCCCGTCTTTCCATGGTTTGGATAAGAAGACGCACTGTGTTGAAGTCCATTTGGTGTGTTCTCTGCGTACTTGTTGTGGTGGAGGTGGTAACAAACGATCGGCCGAAAATATTTCAATAAATATACCCTTTCGATCTGAAAATCGATCACGCATTTTAAACATAAAACATATTCATAAAAATGGCTCATTTAGTGGTATTTTCGATAATCTTACAATAAATTTAAGCTTGAAATTCTAAATTTCTTTCTTAAAACGACTTGTAACAATACAGTCTGCGTATTTAGAGTCGATAAGTTTAAATGCTAGGGAAATTTTTAATGAAGTAATAGATTCTTATCGCAAGTGTTTGTTTTTAGAAACATATTGACCATGCACATCCATAAAAACATATTTGACTTAATGAGAAAAATAAGCATAGACATGTTTCCTAAAAAGCAACAAATTTATGTTTCAAAACATAGATAAAACCAAGAATATTCTTGACAAAACGTATATGTTTCCAAATTCAACTATTTCTTGTTTGCTGTCTGGGAAGTAAAACCTTGCTGCCACTACTACTCTACAATGTAGTTCAGGAACGCAGAACTGTTGTGTCTCTCGTACCTGAACAGTACACTGTACAGGCACAGTTTATATCTGTAGCAACTCTCTCTCAATCTGCGCGTCTGGGCACGGTGGCCAAATTCGGTAAAGCGCGGTTTAAAATGCAAACGACACAATCAGATGACGATCAGCTGTTCAAAACAAACAGCAGTGCGGCTTGAACGGTCGGATCAAAAATTCAGTAGCAGTTCAGGAAATGCATAAACGAGCAGGTATTTAGAGGAAATCCGGTGGACCGGATTCAAAAACATGCTCACCAAGTGCTTGGCGTTGTTGTGTTTTCCTGGTCTGTTGACCATCTGCACAGCGAGTTCTCTGGTTCGAACAAAGCGTCAATTCGTCATAACTTACCCGTTCACTACCTACAATATTTACGGCTATACAAGTACTTTTTTCTGTGGAATACGTAAACCCAATTTTTATGAAATACCAAAGCCGGGTTCAGCGTCGACTCGAGAGATAAAGGAACATCATTAGGGTCGGTCATTTGACCTGCGCATCACTGGTGCGCAGCTCGACGGTTGGTCACGGTTGAAAGTTAGCAAACTCCTGCGCTGGCGCCAGGCGCAAACCCGCATTGTGAATTGGGCTTTACTACCTAAAACTGGGTGTTTTAGGGTGTCCCAACGGAGCAGTGGCCATTGCCAGATGCTACAACGGAGCTTGTCCTACTGGCTACTACTGCTACGGTTACTGTTGCTGCCCTACTACAGTCTCCACAACCACATCTAGTAACGGTTTGCTCTGATAAGCCAAGAGGATCACTAATAAATCTTGTTCAGATGTTTGTCCGAACGGTCAAGTGTCGACTCTTCGATGTTTTGGAGCCACCTGTCCGGCAGGATACGCCTGTTCCAACACATACTGCTGTCTAGCCACGCAAACTTGGCAGAGTAAAGCAGACGGATAACTTTTTCTAATCACTGTAGTCCTTCTGCTACAGCCAACATAGATGAACACAAAGCTTAAGCCTGAACTGGCCTTGAGTCCACTGTAAAGCCTCTTGTGTAGGCGAACACAATATTTCTTTAGAGTTCATGCGAACAGAAGGTTGTGATTTGAAGGGCTAGATTGGCGTGCTTTGACGATTTATAGTATTTCAGCTGCATGCAACGGTCGGGCGGCTGCTGCTCAGTGCATCAACGGGGCGTGCAACTTGGGCTACATTTGTCTCAACAACCAGTACTGCTGCGCCCCAGGCACCACCACCACCACAGGCCAATGTCCCATCGGCGCATTTACGGGGCTCTGCACCAACGGTCTTTGTGCAGCCGGCTCCAGTTGCTACACACTGACCAACAGCTGCTGCACAGTGTCCACTGCCAATTGTCCTACCGGTGGCACCTTCACAGCCTTTTGTCCGGCCAATGTGTGTGCCGCTGGCTCGGTCTGCAATACGGCCACCCGCAGCTGTTGCACTACTGTTGTGACGACGCAGTGTCTGGTCGGTCAGACCTACACTGGACCGTGCATCAATAATCAGTGTATCCCTGGTTCTGATTGCAACATAGCCACCAATAGCTGCTGCACTATTGCTATTGGATAAGTAGTCTACGGTCATACATACCTAACTGGTCATATATCGAAGGGTAGGGGGATTGAGCCCAAATTTGAGCAGAAGGCAGAGTACTAAAACCTGTTCATATGAGCTTGGATACAGTTAAAGGTCGCTGTTTTGCAGGCAGATTTAACAGTTTTCGTGTCCGAAATTGTAGTAATTGCAAAAATGGCCGAAAAATTTGCGTCCCAGAAAAATAGGGGCAGCAAAATCATTTTCATCTAGGGGGTATCTTGGGGGTTTGGCCTTTGACCGGTATGGGACAACCCCCATTACATGTATGTCTGCTGTTGTATACCACTCGAAATCAACCACAAAAGAGCGGACAGAAATTGCTGTGCCTGGCATAAGGACAAAAATTCTGTTCGTCAACTGTCCATTCCATATCAAACACAAACCTAAAGGCGCATTTTGACTTCTGCTACCTGGGTGGCAGTGGCAGGCCCATTCCAAATCGTAGCCAACCACTCAATTTAGCCTTTGGTGGACTGGCAAAGTGCCAGCCATCCGGTTACCGGAGTTTTCCACTTACAAGACCTGGTCTTATAACTGGAAAATGCCCAAATTTAGGGTCTCTTTTTGGCGCCCTTTTGAAGACCATGGTCTTGTAACAGGAAAATGTTATTTCGCTTCAAAAAACGGTTTTTTTTGCCAAACATTAAATTGATCTTGATGTAGATGGTTGTTCCTAGAATTCCTGACCATTTTAAGGTTAATTTGTAAAACTTTCTTTAAAATTTTTCAAGGAAATAGTGTTGAAGCATAGAGAGTACTGTATTGTGTCGAAAACAAAAACCAGAATATCATGTTTTACATTTGAATGTACTTCTGCCCTTGTTTTCTAACGATAGAGAGCTTTTGTTCACTTTAAAAACATTTACTTGCGTGTTAAAATTTTCCAATTCAACTAAGACCATGGTCTTTTAACTGAAAAATGGATGTCAATGAACCCAGCTTTCTGACCACCTATTAGAAGACCATGGTCCTATAACTGGAAAAAAAAACCTAAAGACCATGGTCTTCTAACTATGGTGGTCTTATAAGCGGAAATCTCCGGTAATACCAACGATTTAACCGTTTAATATAATTTTAACCGTTTAATAACCTTCCTTCCCGTGTGTCCGTGAATGGCTATGCTTTTGAGGAGCCGTAGCTACCGTAGAGAAGGCTACATATAGCCATCTAAAGCTAAGTAGCCGTCTATGACTAACAAGCGGTCTTCTAGTTTTAGATGGCTCTCTACAGCCATAGTCAGTCAGGTAAGCCTTGAAAGATGTGTTCCATTATGTGGCTCACTCTAGATTTGATTAGGGCGTGCCAGCCAGCCAAGTGGGTGGCAGAAGTAAAAATGAGCCTTACGGGATGATCTCAAAGCAGATACAGCATGTACAATAATAATTTGATAGATGGAGCATGTAATGACAAACATTTATATAAGAAAAATGACTGCCCTCAGATGTGTTTATAAAGTTCTGTCTTGCGATTCAAAAACCAATAATCAAGCGTCATTGATCGGCTCAAACAGCAGAGCTGCGACGTCGACTAGTTAGACGACCAGCCGAGTCAGGCAAGTCGAGGTAACGGCCACTGTCGGTGTGGCCTCTAGGATCCGAGTGGTGTTGTGCCTCGTCGGCCGAATCAACGGTCAGGCTCGCTTGCAGGTTCTTGTGGTGGCTGGTAGTGAGGGAGGAGGGCTTTCTATGTGTTCTGTGACTGGTGCTGTGCACGCGCGAGTAAGTCAGGGAGGAGCGCAGTGGATCGGAGCGAACGCTCCTGCCGAACAGACGGGCCACAGCCATCCGGTAGCGCGTGGAGAAGCGGACGTAGAAGAGAAAGCCGCTGGCCGAGTTGAGAAGACCCAGCGCGTTGTTCAGGTCGGAAACGATGAATCCAAAGATCGATCTGAATAGGCTCGGGTAGACGATCTCCAGCACTTGCAGCAGAAAGGAAAGTGTGTAGCAGCAGATGAACACTGAAACTTTTCAGACTATAGAGAAAGTTGCGTACCCAGGAGATGGCAAAATTTTGAAGCCGCTCTAGAACGAGGGCGAGAATTTTTTTACCGCAAACAGCCTTCAAAAGGCATTTTTTAAAAGTCTCCTATTTTTTATTTTTTCTTCCTACCTCGTTCGTAAAGGGGTGTTGTTAAAAATTTTGTTGAAAGCCAAAAGTTATTGCTTTTTCCTAAAATTTAAAAGAAATTTGTGAAATCGTCTGGAAGGTTATAACCAATTTTTGTCAATTTTACGCTGAGAATACCTTTCAAATGCGTTTTTGAAAGCTAATTTTTCAAACTTTTCTCGCCCTGGCCCATAACCAGAATACCCTAGCGCATATTCCCTCCCAAATACAAGTACTGTATGTAGTGACAAACTATGTACTGTAGTTTGAGGTGTTCTGAAACAGTTTCCCTGTTCCTCCTCATCTTCATTTTATGCGCCATAACACATTAGTTGGGTGTCAAACACCATTCTTCTAAATTTTGCGTATTTTTCTTCCTCCTCCTTTGTAAATCACTTGTAATTGTTTTTCACAAACAAACACAAAAACAAAGGTTTTTTGTGAAACAGAATCAGACCAGTTTGTATTTGTATTTGTGATTGTAAAATCTGCTTTCTATTTGTAAATTCCAGGTGAAACAGGCCCCAGGCAACTTCAAAATTTTACACCCTCTCATTGCAAAATCCAGGGTACGCCAAACTGGATTTTAGAAAACTTTGCTCGGAACACTAAGTTTCTTCAAGATTCTCACCCAGAACCACGTAAAGCAGCATGGTGGCGGTGGTTCTGGTTTCCTTCTCTCTGACCGACATGCGCCGTCTCCTTCGATTGGCCTTGATCAGTTCATTGGCCACTCGCAAATTGAACAGCACCAACACAGCCAACGGAACTAAGTAGCTGACCATAACCCAACTGATTGTGGAGTAGCAGAGCACGTAGAGCCCCGACCGTCTGTCCTGCAGGGCCAGACCGCTGGGTCCTAAGGAGAACTCGAAGAAACGGGGCAAGTTGTACATCACTGACGACATGGACACTAGGAGAATGCCACAGAAAGCTCGGGTCCTGCAAGTAAATCTGTGCTTTGCATACTGTACATAGGTTGATTCAAAATGGAGATTTTTACAGAACAAACACGAATTTTGGTCTCAAAACAATGTTTTCAGGTACTGCTATACTTTCGCAAAATTCAGCTCGTTTGCAAGAACTTCTTAAATTAAAACTTCTGGCTTTTGGGTTGTTGGGACTTAAAGTGGATGTTGATAAAATTCGGCTATTTGAGCTGAAGAAAGAACTAATTGTAGAATAGAATTCGTGAAGTCAAGAAATGCGTCACATTATGGAGATGTCATGTTTTCCCTTCAAATCCAATAGCTCTGTTAGTTGATGAGCTCCTGCAGTTTGCTAGAGAGTCTATACTATACCTGGTACAATAGTCGGCCACCAAAAACGGTTTACAGACGGCAAGCCATCGTTCGACGGTAATCAACATCAACAACCAAATGGAGATACATTGGAAAGTGAGTGCCACTGGGTACAAGTAGATGGTGGAATAAACACTGACGAAGTAAATGAAGACATTGTTAAAGTAAAGCAACAGCGGCCCGGACGTGAACACCGGAACCGCAAACAGCAGTAGGAAGAGATCGGCCGAGCTAAACAAAACAAACCATGATAGGCTGATGACAAAGAAAAAGTGTGCCGCAAATTACTGTAGAGAACATGATGGTATTCGGACGACTAGTGGTACGGGGTACGGCAGTAGCGTACCCAGGATTTTGCAAAGGGTGTAAAATTTTGAAGTTGCCTGGTTCGGCGGCTGCCCAGCAAGGGAGAGAAAATTTCGCAAAATTAGCCTTCAAAAACGTGTTTAAGACACATATTCTGTAAATGCCACATTCCCATAGGTACAGTTCCTTCCATGGTGAAGAAAGTTTGAACTTTCTACACCATTAGGTAGACCATTGAGAGGTTAGTGACAAACCATACTTGGTTTCGCCAAATTCCTCAGACTGTGTGAGAATATGCAAATTTTGTTTTCCGATTAGCACTGTTTCGATTTTAGACAATAACTTTGTACTTAATGGATGGATTGCGAAGCTGACCGCACCATTCGATTCCTCAGTGTTTTCTGGTTCAGAAAAAGTGAAATTAGAGTTTCTGAACTGAAACTATTGGTGGCAAAATTCAAGACTTTCCGGAACTTTCCGGGTTTTTTTACACTACTTTTGCAGTTTTTCAGTTCCAGTACGTTAGTTTGTGGCGTGCCAATGAAAATCCCACATTGTTTCGAAAGTGCATCCTATATGTGACGTTTTAAGCACATTAATCGAAAAATCGGTGTACCCACATGTTGAGCTATATTCAAAAGTTCAGTATGTTGTCCAAAATACCCCAAATCGGAAATTGCTGAATAACTTTCGTACCGATGATCGTAGCTTAAAATGGTTTTCACCGCTGAATTGCTTGGAAAATTCTCGTTCAGATGAGTATCAGCAATGCCATCAGAATCAAAGGGGTTGAAAGAAAATTGCAGATCTTGCAAAAATCTTGCATTATGTCTTAAGGATTTGTGACAGTTTTTCCACTCGATTGCGCCTGTTGGCACTGTGCCAGCCAAAATACCGCCCCTTTTTGAATGCACGCCCCATCTACGACTGTTTAGCCATACCAAACAAAAAATCGATGTATCCCCTTTTGAGCCTTTTTCCGATGTTTACTAAGGTGTCGAATATACTCAGAATCAGAAATTTTTGAATAACGTTTGAACAGATGATCAGAGCTCAATACGGTTTTCAGCATTGAATTCCTCTCGAAATTTCTGTTTAAATGATTCCCTTATGGTTTTCATTTGCAAACGATTCGATGATTGAATCCTCAAATCGCCCCAAAAAACGGTTTTTTTCTGCATGACTTGTGCAGTTATTATAAATTGATGCGTTTGATTGTCAAAATCCGATTTTGAAAAATATCAAGCTATAATGTATGGTTTTACTTGAAAAATCTGGAAGGTGCTGTATGTACTGCTAATAAGACCAATTAAATACATGAAAAACTTCCACATTGTCTGAAATAAGAATAATGACACATCCTAGCATAGTTGAAGTTGGCTATGCTGTGTGTTTAAGAAGGAGCCTGACACTAACTGTCAAGATGATCTAAACGATGAGAATGAAAGCCTGGTGGAAGATGATGCAGACCTCCCACCAATACCCCATGACACTGACACAGAGGATGGTAAACTGTATGACTGCCCTGAGCCATTGTGTGTAAAACAATTTCAAAAAGAGGGCCAGCTTGCCTTGCACATCATAAGACAAAGCCATTTGTTCAAGCCTTTCAACACTGCCAGATTATGCATTCAGTCAGCTGGTGTCACAGAGTCTTGGCATAGAGCAGCTCCATAAAACTTCAGCAGACCAAGTGATCAAAGGAGCACTGAATAGTTTAGAACAAGAAAGGAACACTGAAGGTGTTAGTGGCATCCTGAGTGTGTAGTGACCAACCCATTTCTCTTGGTGGTGGCAAAACATGGTCAGTGATGCCACTAACACCTTCAGTTTTTCTTTCTTCTTCTAAACTATTCAGTTCGCCTTTGAACACTGGGTCTGCTGAAGTTTTATGGAGCTGCTCTATGCCAAGACTCTGTGACACCAGCTGACTGAATGCATAATCTGGCAGTGTTGAAAGGCTTGAACAAATGGTTTTGTCTTATGATGTGCAAGGCAAGCTGGCCCTCTTTTTGAAATTGTTTTACACACAATGGCTCACGGCAGTCATACAGTTTACCATCCTCTGTGTCAGTGTCATGGGGTATTGGTGGGAGGTCTGCATCATCTTCCACCAGGCTTTCATTCTCATCGTTTAGATCATCTTGACAGTTAGTGTCAGGCTCCTTCTTAAACACACAGCATAACCAACTTCAACTATGCTAGGATGTGTCATTATTCTTATTTCAGACAATGTGGAAGTTTTTCATGTATTTAATTGGTCTTATTAGCAGTACGTACATACAGTACCTTCCAGATTTTTCAAATAAAACCATACATTAAAGCTTGATATTTTCCAAAATCGGCTTTTGACAATCAAACGCATCACTTCATAATAACTGCACAAGTCATGCAGGAAAAACCCGTTTTTTGGGGCGATTTGAGGATTCAATCCTCGAATCGTTTGCAAATGAAAACCAGAATGGAATCATTTAAACAGAAATTTCGAGAGGAATTCAATGCTGAAAACCGCATTGAGCTCTGATCATCTGTTCAAAAGTTATTCAAGAATTTCTGATTCTGGGTATATTCGACACCTTAGTAAACATAGGAAAAATGCTCAAAAGGGGGTACATCGATTTTTTGTTTGGTATGGCTAAACAGTCGTAGATGGGGCGTGCATTCAAAAAGGGGCGGTATTTTGGCTGGCACAGTGCCAACAGGCGCAATGGAGTGGAAAAACTGTCACGAATCCTTAAGACATAACGCAAGATTTTTGCAAGATCTGCAATTTTCTTTCAACCCCTTTGATTCTGATGGCACTGTTGATACTCATCTGAACGAGAATTTTCCAAGCAATTCAGCGGTGAAAACCATTTTAAGCTACGATCATCGGTACGAAAGTTATTCAGCAATTTCCGATTTGGGGTATTTTGGACAACATACTGAACTTTTGAATATAGCTCAAACTGTGGGTACACCGATTTTTCGATTAATGTGCTTAAAACGCCACATATAGGATGCACTTTCGAAACAATGTAGAATTTTCATTGGCACGCCACAAACTAACGTGCTGGAACTGAAAAACTGCAAAAGTAGTGTAAAAAAACCCGGAAAGTTCCAGAAAATCTTGAATTTTGCCACCAATAGTTTCAGTTCAGAAACTCAAATTTCACATTTTCTGAACCAGAAAACACTGAGGAATCGAATGGTGCGGTCAGCTTCGCAATCCATCCATTAAGTACAAAGTTATTGTCTAAAATCGAAACAGTGCTAATCGGAAAACAAAATTTGCATATTCTCACACAGTCTGAGGAATTTGGCGAAACCAAGTATGGTTTGTCACTAACCTCTCAATGGTCTACCTAATGGTGTAGAAAGTTCAAACTTTCTTCACCATGGAAGGAACTGTACCAAAGGGGGCCCACAAAAGTCGGCCGTTACAGAATACAGTAGTAAGGGGCGGTTCACTGGGGGGGTGACGTCACAACGTCACCTTCCCCAGTCCGTCTCGAGATTATTTCGAGACTCCGCCCCTTACGGCTCCGCCCACTCGTCGCCGCGGGAAAAACTTTTGCTCGGGTGGGGATCGAACCTCTAACCGTTTGCTTTGGAGTCGCACGCTCTACCATCTGAGCCACACTATCAGTTAGAGTTGAATGTCTAAATGGTCTAGATATGTGTTGATGTTTGCACCCCCAGCTCTGACACAAAATCGTGGGTTGGAACATTTGCACCCCCAGCTTTGCCCCTCCAGCTCTGTCTCTCCTGCTCTGCCCCTCCAGCTCTGCCCCTCCAGCTCTGTCCCTTCTGCTCTGCCCCTCCTGCTGTGCCCCTCCAGCTTTGCCCCTCCAGCTCTGCCCCTCCAGCTCTGACACACTCTTCTCCATTGTTTCAAAACCTGGAATGGGAGTTTCGGAAAATTGATTTTTTTTGTTTCTCAGAGTTTGGGGTGGGAAATTTGGTTGTGAAATTTTGTTGTGAAATTTGGTGGTTGAGAATTTGGCTGGGAAATTTGGTGGTTGAGAATTTGGTTGGGAAATTTGCTGGTTGAGAATTTGGTTGGTTGGGAATTTGGGTTTGATTTTGCCAGGAAAAATTGCCAGATTTCAACACTGCCCCCCTCAGAATTTTGCAGGAAAATTGCCAGATTTTTAGCACACCCCGGCCAAATTTCAACACTGCCCCCCTCAGAATTTGAGGCTTGATTTTGGTTGGGAAATTTTGTAGTGGAGAATTTGGTTGGGCATTTTTGGTTGCGAAATTTGGTAGTGGAGAATTTGGTTGGGCATTTTTGTTTGCGATTTGGTTGGGAAATTTGGTGGTTGAGAATTTGGTGTAGCAAAGCAGTACTTACCAATTTCAGCGAAATCACCGGTCGGTCAGATGTGAGACTGTGTATAAATGTCAGTTTCACAAATTCTCTGAGGTAAGTTTAAGAATTTTGTTTTAGTAACTGTTTCACAAGAATATTTCGCCATCAGAATTTGGGTTTGTTTTCGGCGGGAAATTCAAATTTGTTAACAGAAATTAAATAGAAAATAATTACGAAATGTGAAAATAATTGTAAAAACAAATGTAATTAAAAATAAAACACGTTTAGAATCGGCGCCCAAATTTTTAAACAAAAATAAAACAAAGAATTGTTAGAAAATAAATACAAAATGTGAAAATAATTAAAAAACAAATGTAATTAAAAAAACGTTTAGAATCGGCGCCCAAACATCGAATCTGGCTGTCAATTCGTGAAAAACCCTCAGGGTTTCGAGATTCATATTCCCGACTGTAGGATTACAAAGATCTCACTAAGATCATCGATCTTCTCCGATCTGCACAAAGATTTAGCGATCTTCACTGAAGATTTGTCGCTCTTTACTGGAGATTTCACCAGTATTGCGCTATTTCCCTATAGTTTGGGTACCTGTGTATATGGCTGGTGTATATATGGGCTATATAGCACCAAAACATGACACATAGCACTACGATTTACCTAGATTTCACTAAGATTTCGCAAGAGTGCATTAAGATTTCACAAGATTACACTAAGATTTTCTGAGATCACACTGAGATTTCACAAAATCCCACCGCTATTGCACTATTTCCCTATATTTCAGATAGTCGCATATACAACTGCTGTATATATGGGCTACATAGCACCAACACATGTCTTATAGCACTAAGATTTCACTAAGATTTAACAAGATTACACTAAGATTTACTGAGATCACGCTGATATTTCACAAAATCTCACCACTATTGCACTATTTCCCTATATTTCAGATAGTCGCATATACAACTGCTGTATATATGGGCTACATAGCACCAACACATGTCTTATAGCACTAAGATTTCACTAAGATTTCACAAGATTACACTAAGATTTACTGAAATTTAATAAAATCTCACCGCTATTGCGCTATTTCCCTATAGTTAGGGCAGCTGTATATATCGTTGGCATATGTGCTGGCTTATATTGGACACAAACACCAAGATTACACTGAAATCAGACTGAGATTTCACAAGATTTCCCTATATTTTGGTCTGCTGTATATTATTCTGCTAACTAACCGGCCCTGGTCAGTATTTAAGCCCAGCTTTTTGACAGATTGCTCATTGTATGTGTTTGTCTCGACAAGAATGGGTGACAGCAAACTCGGTTTGGCAGAGCTGTTTGGGGAAGAGGACAAAGCGAAAGCGGCCCAAGACAAGGAGAAAATGCCCAAAAAACGAAAACGTCAGCCAAAGTCCAACGCTAAGAAACGGGTGAAAATCGAGAAAAATAACAATGAGGCGGCCGGCAAACCACTGGAAGAGGTGGAAGAAGGTAGTGAGGAAGAAGCTAACTGCCGTTGTGCAATCTACATTTACATATAATTAACGAATAAAAGTTTTTTCACTTGTTGGCTTCTTGCTCAGATCGCGGCAGGATTTCCCAAGATTGCACTAGGATTTCCCAAGATCGCACCGGGATTTCCCAAGATTGCGCCGGGATTTCCCAAGATCGCGCCAGGATTTCCCAAGATCGCACTGGGATTTCCAAGATCGCACTGGGATTTCCAAGATCGCACCAGGATAGCGCTATTTCTCTATATTTTCATATTGCAGAAAACAAATTTTACCAAATAAATAATAATATCATCATCAAATCAATCATCAGTTTGGTCTTCTTCTTCATCAATTTGCTGTTCATCTTCATCTTCATCAGCAAAAGCTTGTTCGATGAGATCTTCATTCCCATGAAGGAACTTTTTCACCAGAAACTTGCGCTCATCCCAAGCTTTCTCGATCGCTTCCTCCTCACCAAGATCTCTCTCTGTGTAGTTGTTCGAAGTATTCAGGATAGCGGTGTACACCTCATCTTCATCCTGGAAATACGATGCAAACTTCAGTTTTTCCTGAAGTGTGTTTTTCAGCTGTTCGAAGAACTCGCTGTAGAGTGGTTCTTTCAGTAGTCCTTCCGAGCTCTTCAGATTCATGTTGTCAAACGTTTCTCGAAGCAAAAATACCCAATTTTTGTCACCTTCATCGGACTCGGACTCCTCAGAATCTGTCTCATCTTGCTGGCTTTCAAGCTCTTCATCAGCTGGAATCATTCCGTGTTGAAGTTTTTCATGGCGACGACGGTTTGATGCAGTGGACAGCTGAACACCGCATGTTGGACAAACACACGCATCCATTTGTGTCACCCGCACGGCAAACTGACAAAACAACAGACTGACTGTGAGCGAAAATATTTCGCTTTATATACAAAACAAGTTTGTGTTTGTTTCAAGATTATCTCGTGCGCGAATTTGTAGTTTGATGACGTCATCACTGCGCGTTTGTCTGCAGACAAAGTTTGTCTTAAGACAAACTACTGAAAGTTACTTTTAGCCAAATTTTTCAGCTTCTGTTCATTGTTCACTGTGTACTGGTGTGAGATGGCGGCTCGTTTGTCTCTGCAGCAGCTCTTGGATCGCGATGGAATGACGATGGAGGACTACAAAAACTGCTACTGCAAATTGTGCAACCGAACCTTCAAGTCCCGCGGCAACCTCATCAACCACTTGCGCGGTATTCTGCACCGCCGCCACTGGAAACCACCATTGGACCTAGAACTGGTGAAGAAGCGAATCGCCAAACGGAAGGCTCTGCTGGCCAACCCTCCAAAACACAGCGAGATGGTCAATCGCACCCCTCCACCCTCTCAACCTCCACAGCCGCCAAGAAAAACCCGCTGGGATCAACCGCCTCTGGCCAAGCTGCAACGCCCGGAGGAACCACGCAGAGACAACCTGCCAAAACCGACCTCGCTGGAAACGCTGAAGGTAGTTCAACCGCTACTTTCCTACTCGGCATACATGTGCGAACCGTGTTTCAGACTTTCCAGAACCATGCCAGCGCAGAAGGTGAATGGAAAACTGATCGTGAAATTCCCGCTGTGTGACAGCTGTGTTGATGTGAACACAAAGATGCGAGATGTATATGCTAAATGCTTGTTCAAAAAATGATTGAATAAATTGTTTCCTCATATCAAATTTTTGTAAACGTTTGCTGGAAAAATAGCGCTATCCCTGCGATCTTGGAAATCCCAGTGCAATCTTGCGAAATCCTGGCGCGATCTTGGGAAATCCCGGCGCAATCTTGGGAAATCCCGGTGCGATCTTGGGAAATCCTAGTGCAATCTTGGGAAATCCTGCCGCGATCTGAGCAAGAAGCCAACAAGTGAAAAAACTTTTATTCGTTAATTATATGTAAATGTAGATTGCACAACGGCAGTTAGCTTCTTCCTCACTACCTTCTTCCACCTCTTCCAGTGGTTTGCCGGCCGCCTCATTGTTATTTTTCTCGATTTTCACCCGTTTCTTAGCGTTGGACTTTGGCTGACGTTTTCGTTTTTTGGGCATTTTCTCCTTGTCTTGGGCCGCTTTCGCTTTGTCCTCTTCCCCAAACAGCTCTGCCAAACCGAGTTTGCTGTCACCCATTCTTGTCGAGACAAACACATACAATGAGCAATCTGTCAAAAAGCTGGGCTTAAATACTGACCAGGGCCGGTTAGTTAGCAGAATAATATACAGCAGACCAAAATATAGGGAAATCTTGTGAAATCTCAGTCTGATTTCAGTGTAATCTTGGTGTTTGTGTCCAATATAAGCCAGCACATATGCCAACGATATATACAGCTGCCCTAACTATAGGGAAATAGCGCAATAGCGGTGAGATTTTATTAAATTTCAGTGTGATCTCAACAAATCTCAGTGTGATCTGAGTAAATCTTAATGCAATCTTGCGAAATCTTAATGCAAACTTGCGAAATCTTAGTGCTATAAGTCATGTGTTGGTGCTATATATACACCAGTCATATATGCGACTGTCTGAAATATAGGGAAATAGTGCAATAGTGGTGAGATTTTGTGAAATCTCAGCATGATCTCAGTAAATCTTAGTGTAATCTTGTTAAATCTTAGTGAAATCTTAGTGCTATAAGACATGTGTTGGTGCTATGTAGCCCATATATACAGCAGTTGTATATGCGACTATCTGAAATATAGGGAAATAGTGCAATAGCGGTGGGATTTTGTGAAATCTCAGTGTGATCTCAGAAAATCTTAGTGTAATCTTGTGAAATCTTAATGTGAAATCTAGGTAATTGTGAAATCTAGGTAAATCGTTGTGCTATGTGTCATGTTTTGGTGCTACATAGCCCATATATACACCAGCCATATACACAGGTACCCAAACTATAGGGAAATAGCGCAATACTGGTGAAATCTCCAGTAAAGAGCGACAAATCTTCAGTGAAGATCGCTAAATCTTTGTGCAGATCAGAGAAGATCGATGATCTTAGTGAGATCTTTGTAATCCTACAGTCGGGAATATGAATCTCGAAACCCTGAGGGTTTTCACGAATTGGCAGCCAGATTCGATGTTTGGGCACCGATTCTAAACGTTTTTTTTATTTTTAATTACATTTGTTTTTTAATTATTTTCACATTTTGTATTTATTTTCTAACAATTCTTTGTTTTATTTTTGTTTAAAAATTTGGGCGCCGATTCTAAACGTGTTTTATTTTTAATTACATTTGTTTTTACAATTATTTTCACATTTTTTATTTTCTAGAAATTGTTGTTAATTTCTGATTTCAAATTTGAATTTCCCGCCGAAAACAAACCCAAATTCTGATGGCGAAATATTCTTGTGAAACAGTTACCAAAGACAAAATTCTTAAACTTACCTCAGAGAATTTGTGAAACTAACATTTTACACATTCTCACATCTGACCGGTGATTTCGCTGAAATTGGTAAGTACTACACCAAATTCTCAACCACCAAATTTCCCAACCAAATCGCAAACAAAAATGCCCAACCAAATTCTCAATCACTAAATTTCCCAACCCAAATTCTCAATCACTAAATTTCCCAACCAAATTTCACAACTCAAATTCTCAACCTGGCCGGGGAGTGCAAAAAAATCAAACCCAAATTCTCAACCACCGCAAATTTCCCAACCAAATTTCAAACCACCAAATTTCCCAACCAAATTCTCAACCAGCAAATTTCCAAACCACCAAATTTCCCAACAAAATTTAACAACAAAATTTCCCAACTCAAACTCTGAGAAACAAAAAAAAAACCAATTTTCCGAAACTCCCACTACAGGTTTTGAAACAATGGAGAAGAGTGTGTCAGAGCTGGAGGGGCAGAGCTGGAGGGGTAGAGGCTGGAGAGGGCAGTGCTGGAGGGACAGAGCTGGAGGGGCAGAGCTGGAGGGCAAAGCTGGAGGGGCACAGCAGGAGGGGCAGAGCAGAGGGACAGAGCTGGAGGGGCAGAGCTGGTGGAGGGACAGAGCAGGAGAGACAGAGCTGGAGGGGCAGAGCTGGGGGTGCAAATGTTCCAACCAAAACTTTGTGTCAGAGCTGGGGGTGCAAACATCAACACATATCTAGACCTTTTAGACATTCAACTCTAACTGATAATGTGGCTCAGATGGTAGAGCGTGCGACTTTGAAGCAGAAGGTTGATGGATCGAACCCCACCCGAACAAAGAGGGCGACGAGTGGGCGGAGCCGTAAGGGGCGGAGTCTCGAAATAATCTCGAGACGGACTGGGGAAGGTGACGTTGTGACGTCACCCCCCCCCAGTGAACCGCGCCTTACTACTAGGCAAAATACCGCATACCACACGTCCATAAACTACAACGTTCAAAATTTTGCACCCCCACCCCCCTCCGACGTTCAGCGACGTTTTCGTCATGCCCCCCTAAAAATACGACGTTTGGGAGACAACCCCCCCCCCCCCCCCGAAATAAAATTTTCGTTCAGAATCTGCAGCTGCTTCTGACTGCATAAATGCAATGGTACAATAGAAAAATCTGTGCACATATTTAGTAACAGTCGGCACCACAACAAATCTTGAAAGAGCAGTACTAGGCAGCAATCCACTTGTGCATGTGGGGAAACAATGATTCATTGAAATATCTCAAAAATATTTCGAGATTCATGCAGTTCTTCCTGAGTCAAGATGTGCATCGGTTCCTCAGCAGCATCAGAGGGCACCGAGAAGTCTGATGAATCCAAGTCAGACTCAGATTCAATTTCTATCTCAACAGAAACTTTCGTTCGGTTGTGTAAAGCAGCTTTATGACGCCCGACAGCTTTGATCGAAGGGAAATACAGTCCACACGTCGGACAGATTCGTCTTTCAATTTTAGAAATCACGCTAACATACTGTAGCATGAGGTGATGCTGTAAAACTATAAAATGTGTCAAAAACGTTTGACTTTCTATCCCTTCTTGTTTGTTCTGCAATCGTTAAATCTTGCCAAAAAAGGCCAGAAATACGTCAACGTTTTGCCTCAACCCCCACCCCCACTGCGACGTTCAGCGACGTTTTTCGGGGTACCCCCACCCACAGTTGTTAGGGTCAAAAATTTAAAAAAAAGACTTTTTTAAAAAAAAGCTTTTTTTGAAGGCTCAAAAAAATTTTTTGTTTGAAAAATCAATATGCAAATTAAGGAAAAAAGTGCGAAAATTCACGTAAATACATGCAATTTTTTGTAAATTCTTTGTTAGCAGCCAACATTTTATCTAGCAACTTGCATAATACTGAGTCTAGCAGCGACTGCATAAGAAATCCTTCCTTAGGTTCACCTAGATGTGCCTCTAAACACAATTTTTGATGTAATTATGCAGTTACAGGCAGTGTTTAGACCTGTATTGGCGTTTTCGAACAGGTTTCTTAACTGACTTGAGGTGCAAAAGTGGAAATTTTTTTGTAAGTGCCTGTACTAGCACACTGGACCCCTTAAGACGATAAAAAAAAGCAAAAATTTTTGGCCTTCAAAAAATTTTTTTTAACAACTGTGCCCCCACCCCTCTCTCTGAACGTAGTAGTTTATGGACGGCCCCATTGTATGCGGCATAATTCCAGGAACCGCATAATACCGCATATTACTGCATAGTGATTAAAATTAGGTTTCTGATGCAAAAACAAGGATTTTTCAACCTGTGTTGGCAAAGAGTATTAGTCAGGTCAAATTCAGCAGGTTTAAACAACTTTCAGGTAAAAAAAGCCTTAAAATATCGATAACAAAAACAAAACAACAACGAATCAAGTTAAGAAACACTGTCACCACAAATTTTTCATTAAATTTCAAATCAAATAGTTTTCAATTCGTCAAAAATAGGGAATCGCCAGGCCGGAATTTTCGGCTCGACCCTTTTTTCTGTAAAATATTCGCTCGGTTAAAATGAGCCAACATTAGTTCCCTTTCGGCTTTTTTTCATAGATTCTTTTTGCTGTTGAGTGAGTGTTATCTTCGAGTGACATATGCTTTATTTTTCTAACAAGATAAAAAATATGTCGAAAATACGCTTAAATTTGTCAGAATATTAGAGAATAACCTTAAAAGAACACAATTATATTGAACTATGCTAAAATCGCAAGAAAATACACAAATGCTCTGTATTTTAAACACGAATTTTTAGAAATTCGGGCCGCCCCGAGCTGACCTACAGGCCCGAACCGAACGCATCTCTAGTCTATAAGCTAATCAAATATGGTCGAACGAAAAAATTGTTTTCACGCAATATTATGCAAAATTTTGCTATTTTGGCAATCTTTAGTGTACCGGCAAGTTCGTGTGTTGCCCACTAAAGTACATT
>JASANB010003509.1:0-13368 GCA_030248155.1 Sabatieria punctata
TGGCTCCAGACTCCGCCGGCGCCAGACCCCCAACGCCCCTTCCTCCCATGTATGCTAAGTTGTGCTTGCTAATATTTAAAAACGATGCTAAGTTTTAAGAGGAAAAGGAAACGTGTGATAAATCCTTTAATTTAGAGTTTCCATGGTTTAGGGTGACATCAGTTGTGTTGTATGCTCAGGCCATCTGTTTGTGCTTCCAGTGTATGCTTATTATGATTGCATACATGTAACAGGCGGTCTGGGGGGTCTGCCCCCCCCCCCCGAGACGATTTCACCGACCCCCCCCTCCGATTTTTTCTGGCAAGAAAATTTTCGAGCAAATTTTTGCAATTTTTTACACTTCCACACACAAAAATTGCCAAAATCGCCTGCAAAACAGCACTTTCTAGCTGTATTTCAGCCCAAATTAGCGATTTTTGACAATTTTTAGCCAAAAAATTGCGATTTTTCTCTATTTTTGAGCGTTTTTTAGTGCCCACCCCCCTCCCCCGAAATTTTGGCTCAGACCCCCCCCGGCCGGCGCCAGACCCCCCCCAACCCCCCCTCCCCCATCGGCGGATGACCTGTTACATGTATGTATGATTGAATCTGAATGCTGCTAGACTTCTTCTGGGAGTGAACATTGGACTAAATTTTTTTTTGCAGGAAAGCGCAGATCTCTTGCCTGTCGACGACATACGTACTGTACATATACTGCAATTCTTTGCTGGCAGGAATTTATCAATAAGGCTCAAGTATGTCTAAAAACCAGGATTATAAAGTTGGATACCTAAACAGCATACTGTAGAGCCAAAAAAGCCGTTCAGTGAAATTTCTCATTGTTTCTGAGATTACGCATTACGCATACGCAATACGCAAAATACGCATTAGTTTTTGCAATGCGTATACGCAAACTCATACGCATTTGTAATTGGAATGCGTATACGCATACGCATTTGAAAAATCTGGTATTAAACAACAGTAGGCGGAACCGGAAGGCTAAAAATTCGAAATTGCTCCCAAAACTACAAATTCTAGCTGAAAACTGTGGAAAACAGGGTGCTTTGCTAAAGTTAGAACTGGTAGAACTGCCATGGAACAACTGTTTTACATGTCCAAGTAGTGTTTACATACTGTTTAAGCACCGAAAACATTGATTTAGTTTTAGTTTACTGGTTTCTCAGAGAATTCTACATTCCCCATACGAGACCCCGATACACCCTTGATGATTTTGCTTTTTTCTAGATTTGGGGTGCTATCTCTTTAGGACTTCTCTCTCTTTTCCTAAATTTCGGCTTTAAAATATAGCGAAACAGCTGAAATTTTCCTTCTAAAACTACTGTATTTGTTCCATTTGGGCTGTAGTAAATTATGGACACTTTTGTGTGCACTTCTGGGAAAAGAGTAGTGATAATAGCAATCAAAATATTTGCCTAAAACAAAGCTATTAGGTGATCTATTACTAGTGTTTAGCTTTATTGTATATAATTTAGATTCAGGTTTCAGCACCCTTCAGTACCGGAACCCGGAACTGCCAGTTAGTTCCGAGCGGAACGGGAACCGGATTTCCGGTGCGATCCCTACCAGTACCATAAACGGCGTTAAGTGCCCGACTGTTACATATGTATGTATGTACCGGAGTTTTCCACTTAGTAGCTCAGGGGATATAACTCGGAAAATCACGATTCTCAGTGAAAACCAGGGGATGTGAGGTGGATAAAAAACACCGGAAAAAAACTGTTTTTTCCGAAAAAAAACCGGTTTTTTCTAAGGGTCGGAAAAAAACATAAATCGCGGAAAAAAACTCAAGCTAAACATAGCTAATTTACGTCATTTTTCGTTTAAAAAATGGACTTTTGCTATGTATAATAGGCCATTCTGACTCAAAACTGTTAGAAAAACAACAAAAAAGACCAAATTTGGCATGAAAAAACAAAAATGCAAACTGCTGTAAGAAAATTTGCATATAGCGTTATTTATGGAACCAGTCAGGCACTGTTTCATGCCTGTTTCGTGATTTATATCAATGTAACACGTGTATTTCTGGTCTAACAAGACTGAGGAAGGCGCTAGAAAGCGTTAGGAATCATAAAACCAGCCTAGGATACTCAGAACTTGGGCTGGAGTTTTTTTCCGCGATTTAGGAAAAAAACCGGAAAAAAACTGGAAAAAAACAGGCCGAGGTTTTTTTCGGAAAAATATACAACCCTGGTGAAAACATTGCCGCCAGTTAATATCCCAGGGATATTAACTAGACAAAGCCATGGGATATTAACTGGAAACGGCATGGGATATTAACCGGAACAATGTTTTATCATACATACAGTATGCGTGTGTAAAGAAAATTATTACAAATTTGACATAAACATTGCCGCCAAGTAATATCCCATTGGATATAAAGCGGAATAAGGGTCCATGTAATATCCCAGTGGGTTATTAAGTGGGGTGGGATACTAAGTGGAAATCTCCGGTAGGTACGTAAAATGAATGTTGGTTCTTTCTAGCCATGCTCAGTGGCAGCGGCCCGAGGCTGTGGGGGGCAAGTGTTAATCAATGTTCTCCTGTGTCTACTGGGATTAATTCCTGGATCCATCCATGCTTTATTGATTGTGCTGGGTGAGAAGAAAAAAGAAGAGAATGTGTTTTACGACAAATATGGTGTGAGAATTCAGTACAAAAAATGAACTTTGTTCTTGCTCTACTGTTCGTAGGATAATATGTAAAGTAAATTTGTACAAACAAGCATAACTAGGGGGTATTATAGCAAAGAGGCAACGTCGCGCTTACACTGTGTTTTGTACCTGCAACAGTCCTGAACACATAGCGCCGTTATGGCACGACTGGTTCAGATTTCATCATATGGGTACAGGTATAGTATGGTTCCGGCACCCATGGTCATGGGTAGGGGTACCACATACGGTACTTGCCTTGATTTTCGTTCGTGCGGGCTCGATTTCGGGGTGTGTTTGGCTACAGTTGGTAGGTACCACCAAATTTCAGGTAAGTCCAGGTTCAGGTATCTCTGAAATCCAATTTCAGGTTCAGGTTCAGGTACATTTTTCAAAAGTACCCAGGTGTCAGGTTCAGGTTCAGGTACTTTCAAATAAAGACACGAATTTTCGGCTATGAGCTAAATCAATAGCGCTCCTGTTCCTTTTCTTCAGAAAACGATCCATGTTGAAAGCAATCGAAATTTACAAACCAACAATTCGACAAAAACGAGAAAAACGCAAGACAATTTTTGCGGCATTAAGTTCCCGGCATTAAGTTAAGGCTCAGGCTTACATAAGTTCTACTAGCTGACGTATTAAGCTTACATTCAACAAACAAACTAAAGCTTTAGGTTTAGGCATAGAGGAAGACAAGCCTTCATAAAGGCAATTTCCGGATGGGGCCTTTTCCCTATAATCGCCTTCATTTTTAAGTTACAGTACAAGTACAATGTAGGTGCAGATAGAGATAATGTGCATTAGTCGCTTTACGCACACCATTTTTAAGGACAAAGTGTGATCTAACCAATTTCAAAAGTTGACAGTACGTGCTACTTGTACCGGGAAGTTTAAGACAAGAATCTGAAAAGTAGGTACCGACCTAGTAGGTGTCAGGTAAGTACTTTTATTTTCAAGTAGGTTCAGGTTCAGGTTCAGGTTCACAATTTTGAGGTTAATAGCCAGGTTTCAGGTTCAGATTCAGGTATACCTACCAACTGTATGTTTGGCTCCCGGACGCCCCGAATCGTTGTGTACCTGGTTTCCAACATATTGGGGAGCATTTTCCATTTTTCTCCAATTTTCTTGGCTTGAATGGTAGATTAGCCCAATTGCAAATTTTTAACAGCGACGACCAAATGTAGTATTATACGATTGCTCATGATCTACTGATTATTATTTTACACGCCAACAACTAATTATTGCATGATGCACACAGTTTTACCTCAGATTACGCGTTTTCGATCCCTGATCAAACCCTGTAAATCTATGCGCACCTAAATTCCTCACCTTTAACAGAAACGGTTCGGTCTGGCACAGTACAACTCTACTTACGTACTAGATTGCTATTTCAAGCCAAATAAATAATTACCTAGTGCTCTTAGATTACGCGTTCGCATAGCACGTAATTTAATCGACTAACGGCCTATTACCCCCGGTACCCTGATTTTAGCAAAACTTGCTATGAAAGACAAAATGGAACTTACTGTAACTTTATCAACTCAAATATAAGGAAGTCAGAAGAAGCAGTCCAACCAACTACTTTGGCCGGACAGAAAGAGGAAACTCATCCACCATAAGCGTGCTTAAGATAACCCATAAATGGCTCCAAGCATATACAGTCAGGCACTTAACGCCGTTTATGGTACCGACACCATATAAAGTGCCTGTATTATATTTGGTTGGTACCACCACAGTCGCCGAAAGTGGGGGCACCATATATGGTACCACTACCCTCGGTACCGATACCACATGGTGGCGGCACCTTATATGGTGTCGGTACCATAAACGGCGTTAAGTGCCTGACTGATATAGGCATAATTGTACATTCGTATCGTGTCTAACCCCAGGTCGGTAGACCATTGTCATAGCTATACAGTAAAATGAGCACAATTAGAAAGACTAGCGTGTAACTGCAGGGTGTGTCAAAAAAAAAACAACCCAGCAGAGTTTTTGCTGTAGCAACCGGAAATCAAAACCGATTTGAATGAATCCTGCTTTAGATGAAAGATAAATAAATTCTTGAAAGACTGGTGAAGGCCCTATTAAGATACGATGCTTACTTCCTGAGATATTTTCCTTCAAACTCAAAACAGAGATTTTGGCAGTGAACAAGAGCGATTCCGTTGCACTTCACAACAAAACGGATTCCTACTGCTGAGGGGCAACAAGACATTTACAAATCAAGTAACCAAGCATGTGTGGCACCAGAAAAACCTCGTTACGTTAGCCCTGAGCAGTAGGAATCGGTTATATTATGAAGTGCAACAGAATAATAAAAATCGCTCTTGTTCATAGCCAAAATCTGTTTTGACTTTGTGTGCAAATATCTCAGGAACCAAGCATCATATCATAACAAAAGCTTCACCAAACTTTCAAGAATTAATTTATCTCACTGAAATCGGTTAAGATTTGCGGCTGCTACAGTAAAAAATCTGCTGGGTTGTTTTAATCTCTGTTGTGCACTGCCAAAATCTCTGTTTTGATTTTGAAAGCAATTATCTCAGGAACTAAGCAACGCATCTTAATAAAAGCTACACCAGTCGTTCAAGAATTTATTTATCTTTCATTAAAAGCAGGATTCATTCAAATCGGTTGAGATTTGCGGTTGCTACAGCAAAAAATCTGCTGGGTTGTTTTTTTGACGCACCCTGTATAATTTTACCAAAAATAATCCGCACTTGAAACACTAACCTGCGCAACTAGTGATCTATGCCTTAGTATGTACTGAAGCTGAAAAAAGTTAAAAGAAAGCTAGTTTATTTGTATATTTTGAAAGAAAAAAGATGTTGCGAGCTAGTCAGTTCAAAGACGAACGAGCCACGTTGGAGCGGGTAGAGAAATTCGTGTCCAAAACCTACTTCACTGATTGCAACTTGCGAGGCAAATTGTACGGTGCCTCTCTCAGTCCCCAGACCATTCTGCACCTGCCTTTTGGAATGGCTGCTCCTTCGTTTGAGGAGGCTACACAAGCTCTTCAAGAGAAAGGTAGCTGTATAAAGATGGGGCTCCTGAAACTTAAAAAAAGCTCCAAAACGCCTTGAAACGCGCGCATTTAGCAGGTTTTATGGAATAATAGTATAGTATGGCTGGAAAATTGCAATTTTAAGTTATATACAGTCATGCATTTAACGCCGTTTATGGTACCGCTGCCTAGGGTACCGTATAGTGCTGTTTATAGTACCCGGGTACCATACACGGGCCGGAAAAATGGGTTGGGGTAGTCAAAATCCGAAAATTTGGGGTGGGCCTCCTGCCGGTTTGGGGGGTCGCGGCGATTTTGGTGGGAGGGGTCAAGAACAAAAGTCAGCTTCAGGTGGGTGGGTGGGCTCGATTGGGGGGGGGTCGAGCCCAAGTTGGGGGTGGGCAAACCCCCTCGGCCCATGTATGCCGGGTACCATACATGTATGTAACAGGGGGTCTGGGGGGTCTGCCCCCCACCCGACTTAGGCCAGCCCCCCCAGATGGGGATCCCCCCCGAGACGATTTCACCGACCCCCCCTCCGATTTTTCTGGCAAGTAAATTTTCGAGCAAATTTTTGCAATTTTTTACACTTTCACACATAAAAATTGCCAAAATCGCCAGCAAAACAGCACTTTTTAGCTGTATTTCAGCCCAAATTAACGATTTTTGGCACTTTTTAGCCAAAAATTGCGATTTTTCTCGATTTTTGAGCGGTTTTTAGTGCCCACCCCCTCCCCCAAAATTTTCGCTCAGACCCCCCCCCCCGGCCCGCGCCAGCCCCCCCCCCAACCCCCCACCACCCATCGGCGGCTGACCTGTTACATGTATGCCGGGTACTATATATGGCAGGTATGAAATCTGCTCTAGGGTACTATTAACAGCACTATAGGGTAGTGGTATATACCGGATAATCGTACATGTAACAGGGGGTCTGGGGTCTGCCCCCACCGGACTTAGGCCAGCCCCCCCTTCGAGACGATTTTTCCGACCGCCCTCCGATATTTTCTGGCAAGTAATTTTTTGAGCAAATTTTTGCGATTTTTTGCAATTTCAGACACAAAAATGGCCAAAATCGCCTATAAAAGAGCACTTTTTTAGCTTAATTTCAGCCCAAATTAGCGATTTTTGACGATTTTTTACCGAAAAATGTTTCTTTTTGCGATTTTTGAGCGTTTTTTAGTGCCCAACCCCTGCAAAATTTTGTCTCAGACTCCCCCGCCGGCGCCAGTGCCCCCCCCCCAACGCCCCATCGGCGGATATGACCTGTTACATGTATATTTTAGTTACAATCCGGATAATACTAGATAGCAAAACATCGCATTTTCACGAGAATTTTTCTCTTTTTCGATTGTATTTTTCTTTTCGCATGCGATTATTAGCGCGATTTAGGGGTCAGCGGCGGCCTGTTGTTTAGAAAATTCACGATATGTAATATCACTGATAGGCTACCTTGAAGGCGTTGAATAAATTTATTTCTGGCCTGAAAATTACTGTATTTCTTTAAAACCTGATCATCATTACTATTCGGTATGCTGAAAGGGTGTCAGGGTGAGGGGGTGGTATAGTTGTAAAAAAAAATTTTTTTTTATGAAAATTTTTTATTTCGAAATTTTTTTTCAAAATTTTTTCCTAACATGAAATATAGCTTGTAGGAGATGCAAGGATGCATCAGAAACAACTTTAAATACAAAAGCTGATACTTTGGTTCAAACATAGTGTTACAGCCTGAGAGTCGACATTCTACCTGCAGCATTGCTCACAGAGTGGCTGCTGCCCTTCAAAACCTATTTTTATGCTTAGAATAGGCATGAAATTGATAGAACTGCACTGCTAATGTATATCTGAGGCCATACATGTAACAGGTCATCCGCCGATGGGGGGAGGGGGGGTTGGGGGAGGGGGGGTCTGGCGGCGGACGGGGGGTCTGAGCCAAAATTTTGGGGGAGGGGGGGTGGGCACTAAAAAACGCTCAAAAATCGAAAAAAATCGCTATTTTTTGGCTAAAAATTGTCAAAAATCGCTAATTTGGGCTGAAATACAGCTAAAAAGTACTGTTTTGCAGGCGATTTTGGCAATTTTTGTGTGTGAAATTGTAAAAAATTGCAAAATTTTGCTCGAAAATTTACTTGCCAGAAAAATCGGAGGGGGGGGGTCGGTGAAATCGTCTCGGGGGGGGGGGGGGGTCCCCATCCGGGGGGGGGGTCTGGCCTAAGTCGGGTGGGGGGGAGACCCCCCCAGACCCCCCCAGGTACATGTCTGTCTGAGGCTAAATTCAGCGATTTTCCCCTAAAATTTCCATACTGTGAATAAAATAAAAAATTTTCGAAATGGGCCTTCAAAAATAGCTTTTTTTTTTAATAAAAAGCCTTTATTTAAAAAAAAGAGCCTAACAACACTAAGGGGTGGACCATCAAAAATCGCTAGTTCAGGCTCAAATACAGCTAGAAAAGTGCTGTTTTACAGGCGATTTTAGCAATTCTAATGTCTGAAATTCTAAAAAAAATTGTTATTTTTTTGCTGAAAAATTTACTTGCCAGATTGCTTGTGCCTGTGAGAAAAATCGTATGTGGGGTCCGAAAGCCTGTCTGTTACATACATGTATGCGCAGACATGGGCTAGCATTTCGGCTGAGGGGGGGTAGAATTTTCAATTCCTGAGGGGGGGCTGAGGGGGGTATGAGCTCCTGAGGCCGGGCTGAGGGGGTGGTAAGCCAAAAAGTCCGATTTTTTGCTAAAATCAAGGTTTTTTGGCTTGTTTTTCATTAAAATAAGCTAAAATAAGCTATTCTGAGCTCATTTACACCTAATCCAGGCATATTTTTATCATAATTTTCTATATAAACTTCTTCCAAAAAATTCCTGAGGGGGGTAGCGGCCGGCTGAGGGGGTAGGTCAGAGCCTGAGGGGGGGTCAACCCCCCCTCAGCCCCCCCCCCCCCCCTTTGCCCATGTCTGATGTATGGTAAATAACCGCTTATATGCTCCACATATGGATTCAGGTTGCCCCATAAGCGAGGGCTTCACCTTCGGACCTAGCTGGTCCACCCACTGGTTCTCTCTAAAGCTCACCTTGCCCCTCAACTGGCTGGGTCATAGGGTTCATCTCCATTGGAACTCCGGTTGCGAGGCCATGGTCTGGTCTGGTTCCGGGCGACCCCTGCAAGGTCTCTCGGGCGATTTTGACCGTACAGACTTTGCTTTATCTTCTGCTCTGACTGAAGAACAACGAGAACTTTCTCTCTTTATCGAATGCGCCGCTAACGAGATGTTCGGGGCTGGAAAAGATGGAATGATCAACCCTCCCGATCCTGACAAAACATTCACGCTCTCCCAAGCAAAAATTTGCATATTTCGGAAAGATGTGTATGACTTGTTGATGGACTTTGACGTTTTGTACGGCCTCGCCAAACATCTACCGAAAGATAACCACAGACGTTATCAAGCCTTGTACACTGCAAACCAGATGATTAATCTGATTGACACTGATGATTTGAATTCGCTGGAAAAGGCGCGAAACTTGGCTCAGACCTTTTTGGGACAGAAAAATGGACAAAGTGCCTTTGAGATTTTGGCTGTGGGGAACTGTCACATTGATACTGCTTGGTTGTGGCCATATAAGGAAACTCGTAGAAAGTGCGCTAGAAGCTGGGCCAGTACGTTGAGATTGATGGACGATTACCCCCAGTTGACCTTTGCGGTATCGCAGGCGCAACAGGTATTGTTGAGTGCCAAAATCACTGCATTTCTTGTTACTACCGTTTAGATAATCTTGAGCAAGAATAGGGGGTTGCCCCCTAGCTTTCCCCTACCCCCGCCCGACCCATATAGACATGGGCGAAGGGTTGAACCCCCTCAGGAATTTTTTGGAAGAATTTTGTGTAGAAAATTATGATGTAAATATGCCTGGATTAGGTGTAAAGGAGCTCCGAACAGCTTATTTTAATAAATAATAAAACCGCACTTTTTGGCTTACCATCCCCTCAGGCGCTCCTGCCCCCCCCCTCAAAAATTGAAAATTCTCCCACCCCCTCAGCCGAAATGCTAGGCTGTGTCTGTATGTAACAGATCAGCCGCCAAAGGGGGAGGGTATAGGGTAGACATTGGCACGGGGGGCTGAGGGGGGGGGTTGCCCCCCCTCAGGCTCTGACCTACCCCCCTGAGCCGGCCGCTACCCCGCTCAGCCGGCCGCTACCCCCCTCAGAAATTTTTCGGAAGAATTTTGGGCAAAACTGACTTTTTTAGGGGTCCCTAATGAGAGCGTATATCTCAGGATCTAAGCAGAGCACATTAATGAAAATTTCAGCATCTTTTAAGAATTTATTGATCTTTCATTTAAAAAAGGATTCATTCAAATCCGTTTAGATTTGCAGTTGCTACAGCGGTGGCAAAACTGACTTTTAGGGGTCCCTAACAAAAATTCCAAAATTTCAACCCCCCCTCAGCCGAAATGCTAGCCCATATCTGGTAGAGGGATTGGGGCGGGTCTGGCGCCGGCCGGGGGATTGAGCTCTAATTCTAGGTAGAGGGGGTTGGGCACTAAAAGTGCTCAAAAATAGCACTTTTTGGCTAGAAATCATCAAAAATCGCTAATTTGGGCTTAAATACAGCTAAAAAGTACGTTTTACAGGCAATTTTGGCTATTTTTGTGTCTGAAATTGCGGGAAAATTCGGGGGAGGGGAGCTGTCTGGGGGTCTGGCCTAAGTAGGATGGGGTGGCAGACCTCTGTTCCATGTATCGCTCGACCCTAAAAAATATAAGTGCTCATAGAATAGCAGCTCCGGTACTAACAAACTGGTTCAGAAATCACTATTTTTCTTGCTTTAAATGGCTTTGGTAACCGAATTTGGCGTTTTTGCTGTAGTATTTTAGAGAAATCGCTTTTTAGGAGCCCTTTTTCTCATTTTAGGCTTGTTTTTAGCTCTCTAACGCTATTTGACTGCTGAAAATTGCGATTTTTAGTCTTGTTATTAAATAAAACATACTAAAAACCCATTTTCCTGGCGTTTTGGAGCTTTTTTTAATTTTCGACCCCCTACCGTTTGCCATGTGTATGACCAAATAAGCTGAAATTTGTAACTTAAGTACCAGGAGCCTGTGAATTTTATGTGTTAAAGTTTGGTGGACTACTAAGAAATTAGAGAATGTGAAAAATTGGGTACATAATTTCAAATCTTGTAAATTCTTCTCTATTTTATTGTCATTTCAAGTATCTACGTAATTACTTGAAATTAGCGTAATATCCATGGTTTAATTTCGTATTATTCTTCGATTTCTCAAGATTGTGTTAAGCCATTATGCGCAAAGCTTTACCACTGAAAAATTGGCAGGACTTTTGGCAAATAAGTCCCTAATTTCAGCTTATTTCATAAACATTTATGGCAGCGGAAACATTTTTGTTTTTTTTCGGGCAGCAAAACATTGTAATTTTTGGGGCAGCGCGTATTTTAGAGATTTCCCATTTGAAAACAGCAGTCACTGCGGTTTTTTCAGTTAGTCTGGCTAGGCGAGGATTATCCGGAATTGCTGGAGCAAATGCAAGAGCGAGCCAAAGAAGGCAGGTTGGTTGCGGTGGGCGGAGCTTGGGTTGAGATGGACGGCTACCTGCCAAGTGGGGAGTCGTTCGTCAGACAACTGTTGTACGGTCAGACTGAGCTACATAGATTGTTTGGCAGGTAGACTTTTCTTATTATTAGAGCTTGGATACATGATACCTAGGCATCTACTAATAGAGTCGGTCAAGAATACAACCCAACAGCTGTTTCGCTGTAGCAACCGCAAATCTCAATCGATTTGAATGAATTGCTTTTTGTATGAAAGGTAAATATATTCTTAAAAGTTTGCTGAAATTTTCATTTATGTACTCTGCTTAGTTCCTGAGATATTGGCTCTCAAATTCAAAACAGTGATTTGGGCAGTGAACTAGAGGATTTTCTATGATTCCACTGCACTTCGTAATAAAACGGATTCCTGCTACTGCTACGAGCTATTGGAGGCTTTACTGGTGACACACAAACTCGGTTTACTTCAACAGTAAAGTATCATTAGGCCCAGTAGTAGGAATCTGCTTTATTATGAAATGCAACGGAATCGCTCTTGTTCTTTGCCAAAATCTGTTTCGACTTTGAGGGCAAATATCTCAAGAACTAAGCAGTGAATCTCAATAAAGATTGCACCAATATTCGAAGAATTTATCAATCTTTCATTCAAAAAAGGATTCACTCAAATCGCTTGAGATTCATGGTTGCAAAAGTAAAAAATCTGCTGGGTTGTTCTTTATCACTCTTGTTCATTGCCAAAATCTCTGTTTTGACTTTGATGACAAATATCTCAGGAACTAAGCAGGCTATCTTAATAAGCGTTACATCAATCTTTCGATAATTTATTTGTCTTTCATTTAAAAGAGGATTTATTCAAATCGGTTGAGATTTGCGGTTGATACAGCAAAAAAAAATCTGCTGGGTTGTTTTTGGCGGACCCTGTACAACCCAACCATACATGTAACAGGGGGTCTGAGCCCAGCCGACTTAGACCAGACCCCCCGATGGGGACTCCCCTTCCGATTAAAACACACTTTTTAGCTGTATTTGAGCCAGAATTAGCGATTTTAACGAGTTTTAGCCGAAGAATTGCGACTTTTGAGCGTTTTTTAGTGCCCAACCCCTCTTACTGGAATTTGGGCTCAGACCCTCAGCCGGCGCCACACCCCACTCCCTCTTTGGTGGATGACATGTAAACATACATGTATGCACCGAAGGGGAGTGGGGGTAGGGGTCTGACTTAAGTCAGGTGGGGTAGACCCCACTGTTACATGTAAGCATGTAAAGTTTACAGATACTGCACAGAGTTCTGGCTGCCTGACACCTTTGGGTACTCGGCCCAGCTGCCGCAGCTAATGAAGCTGGCTGGGATGGATCACTTTGTGACCCAGAAAATTAGCTGGAACTTCGTCAACAGATTCCCGCACCATTCCTTCTTCTGGAAGGGAATCGACGGCTCGGCAGTGCTGACGCATGTTCCCGCCGGGGATTCCTACGTTATGAGGGTAATATTATATAGTTGTTTTTTATGACGAAGGTAGTATGTAGTTGAGGTTTATTTCACTTTCACAGTCAGACACTTAACGCCGATTATGGTACCGACACCATATAAGGTGCCGGTACCGGACATACATGGGCCGGGGGTATACCCCTCCCCCCTCGGCCGGCCATACCCCCACCCCCGCCCCCTCATACTTAAGGCAAAATAGGCGTTTTTTCGCCTTTTTTTGGGGACCCCCCGAGGTCTCCATACCCCCTCTGGATTTCTCCGGCCCATGTATGACCGAGGGTAGTAGTACCATATATGGTACCAACACAGTCGCCGAACGTGGGGTACCATATATGGTACGAAATCTGAACAGAGTGGTACCATGGTACCGGTACCGGTAACAACGTGAAGGTGGGGGGTACCATATGGTACCACTACCTAAGGTACCGTACCGGTACCTTATATGGTGCCACCACAGGCCCCTAAGGTGGGGGGCGGGGTACAATATGGTACCACTACCCTCGGTACCGGTACCATATATGGTACCGGCACCTTATATGGTGTCGGTACCATAAACGGCGTTAAGTGCCTGACTGTGTGACATCTGAGAATTGGGCTCAGTCCATTTGTATGTATGAGAGTACCATTCCATTACGGTACTTATACCATAGCTGGCATCATACATGTGCAT
>JASANB010003512.1:0-52307 GCA_030248155.1 Sabatieria punctata
TGTTTGTCATTATTTGTGTGTTCTTAGTTACAACAACGCTCTCTATGACACCGATTTTAGTAGATTCTGTCGGGGTAGGGTTTAGTGGCCGTATAACGGCCGATCCCCACCCCTATCTGTCTGGTCTGTCTTGGGCTTGTATTGTGTTTTTGTTAACTGAATAAACTTACTTACTACTTACTTACAAAAACTCATCATTTGTGACCATGCTCACATACATCCACCAATTTTTATTCTTCTGAGTGCTCATCACTCAAAGCAAAAACTGCATAATGTGTCTTGCATGGGCCTCCTTGACGCACATGTGCAGCAAAGTCAAGTTTCAAGTACCGTTTGAACTGTTTTACCCACATTGAATTGCATTCACTGCGCGGATGTTTCCACCATGCTGTTCAACCTGTGTCAGGAGGCGTGACCCCAGTTCCGACTTTCCCCACTTCCGATGTCCCCACTTCCGATACCCCAGTTCCGACTTTCCCCACTTCCGATGTCCCCACTTCCGACTTTCCCCACTTCCGACTTTCGTACAAAAAATGCTTTTTTCAAAATGGAGTTATCGTTTAGAACCATAGAACTGTTTCCAAGCATATCCAAACAGCTCAGAACTATTAACACTACAATACAAATATTTATAAGGATACTTTTAATTGACCTGGCGCCCTAACAAGTTTAGCAACACAAATTAGCATAAAACTGTTGCTTATCAGTAGGGCTATCTTGCAACTGTCACCGCCTTTGCGCCAGCTGAGTCAGTTTGCGCATTATATTTTTGTTGCCATCCGTAATATGGCGCTCAATTGGGTCGAAGGTGTGGCGGCGTTCAAAACATCCAAGGGCAAAGACGGTGTTGCATTCGCTGGCTATGTGTATCGTGAAACTGTGAAAGCTAAGGCCGGAGCAGGGAAGCGACAGTGGATTTGCAACAAGACTAACAGGTGCAATGGCAGATGGAAACAACAACTTTCTTCTGCATCAATCGCCACAAAATGACGTATATCCAGGCAATACCATACATAACAGAACAATTAACACCACAATACAAAGTTGTACAAGTACGCAGCTTAGACTACAGTGACAAATTTGTGGGCTGCGATAGATTATAGGAGATGCCCCTCACTAAAGAAAACTCAGCCTCGAAGTCTAAATCGTGTACATCCGAGTGTACGTCTGTCGCGTCTTTGAGCTTGTGAGAACATACACGAGTGGCAGGAGTTTACTTCCGCAAAAACCGTGAACTGTCCATAACTGGCCACTCTCTGCCCTGTATACTCTGGGAATACTGGAGAAAACGCCATCCATGGCCCAACTGGTTACTGCGCTCAAGCTAAAAGCTCGAGTTTTGAACTTACTATGTGTACCAGATGTCTATGTTTATGTTTGTGGCTTACCGGTGCAAGTTTTGATCCGTAGTGAACACAATTGGAAACAGTTCGCAGCATACTTGTACAAATCTGTATTGTAGTGTTAATTGTTCTGTTATGTATGGTATTGCCTGGATATGCTTGGAAACAGTTCTATGGTTCTAAACGATAACTCCATATTGAAAAAAGCATTTTTTGTACGAAAGTCGGAAGTGGGGAAAGTCGGAAGTGGGGACATCGGAAGTGGGGCAAGTCGGAACTGGGGTATCGGAACTGGGGACATCGGAAGTGGGGAAAGTCGGAACTGGGGGTAAACCTACAAACTCGGCATTGCAGCAGAAGACAGTAGAGCCATTGCCTCTCCACTGTCGGCTTTTGGTAGCCTCATTTTTTGTGCTGAGCACAGCATGCAGTTCAACCCAATACAGAATAATGAATTCCCATATTTTCTAGGTGTTAGAAAAAACGCTTGTATTATGCACAGAAATTTACCGATGTTTCTGGAATCTGACAACAGAAAACTATTTTTTGCTGGTATACTAGCTCTATTGCTTGACATAAATACATCAAATTAATCTACAAATCAAGCCCTCTTCAGCGGTATAAGCCATTTTGTAAAAGGAATCCATCAGACGAAACATCAGTCATTTGAATTTGTTGGTTAAAACCGAAAAAGTAAAAAAATAGGAAGAATTTTACTGACACCCAAACTTCAGAGGCTATAAAGTGGCCGTCTACCATCGATGACCCCCCAATATTTTTTTATGGATCGAAAGCTTATGTTACGCAGTGTTTACAACTGTAATCAGCTCGGAATGAATTTGCCTAGTTTTTGAGATATGCTCGATTGAAATTTTCAAGTCATGAAAAATCGCATTTTTCGAAGGTTCTCGTTGAAACGAAGAACACCACGAGATTCAGCGTCCCCGTTTTGACTAATTTAAAGTATTTAATTTCACTGATTCAGAAAAAATAATTTGGTCTGGCTCAAAAGGTTTCCCCAACCATAACTATAGTACAAATTTAGCTAGGAAAATTTGCATACCAGATTCGTTTTCTTCATCGAAAACTGTCCTAGAGTATCGATATTAGAACTTTCAAAAACGATTTTGAATTTTTTTTGACCCGCCAGGGTATCACTTTTGGCCCGTTTTCTCGTGCAGAGACAATTAAGCCTCAGCCTACGCTTGAACCGAAGCCTACCTAAGAATGAACTTGAGAGCACCAGCCTCATTTGCTGTAAAAGATGATTTACAACCGGCTAACTGGTTGTGGCCGGCTGGCAAGCTGACCTATGCCTATGCCCTGCGTTAGACTCGACTCGATAAGAACACTGTACGTTCGGCACATATATTCCTACAAGGAAAAGTCGCGCGAGGAAAAGAAGTGTAGCCGCATCCTGAGGGTATAATTAGCACAAATTAACAGTTTTGGGACATAATCTATGGGAGGGAGGGAGGTTATAGCGGTTTGTCAAATACAGTCAGAGACGTAATGTTTCTAAATGTTACAAGAGGCTTGGTTCATAACTTCGCTACTGACGTCATAATAATCGCCCAGACTAAAAATGATAACAACTTACGAAACCTCGTCCCCCTCCTTTTTAAGCCATTTCACGATCGTTCCCGACTCCATAGTTGGAGAGAGTGAGGGCATCTTGATTTGTATCTCTAAAAATACAGGTGTGCGTATACGTAAATAAAAATTTTGCAAGTGCATAGCAGTGTAGGATGGATGAGGAAGACCACTCTACGCCATTGATAAAATACATTGGACAGGTGTTCAGTTTTACCAACAACAAGCAGAATACTCTCTAAAAGTGCGTTCGCCTGACAGTTAGAGAGGAATTGAACCGCACACACAGGTAAAATATCGCAAACATTCGTACTAGACGTATGTACCATAAACTCTACGGCTAACGTAAGGATGCGATTAGTAAGCTCGGTGTTTTTCTCGTCATGTTCTACGTGTCAAGTCACAACTTTACAGGGTTTAATAAGCATTTAACGGTCAGTGCCATACATGGGCCGGAAGGTAAGGGGGGTACACCCCTCCCCCTCGGCCGGCCATACCCCCCTCGGCCGGCCATACACCCCTCCCCCACCCCCTCCCGGGGGGAGGAAATTTTCGCTTATTTAAGACAAAATAGGCGTTTTTGGCCTTTTTCGGGGGGACCCCCAGGTCTGCAACCCCCCTACCCCCCCTCCGGATTTTTCCGGCCCATGTATGGTCAGTGCGTACACAAAACATTCATTGAGAGTGGAGTAGGAGTACAGTAAATCAGCAAATGAGGCCAGCGCGCGCGCTAAGGTAAGAGCATGTGCCTAATGCGCCGGCCGCTGAGGGGCCGATAAAACCGATTTATGGAACCCCTTCCGTCTATATGACGGACAATAAAACTAGTGTTCCGACGATATCAAAATTCGACGATATTCGATATCGATATTTTCAACCTAATATCGATCGATATCGATTTACAGTTGCTACAGCGGTGGCAAAACTGACTTTTAGGGTCCCTAACAAAAATTTCAATTTTATCTACCGTATTCAGTTGACTCCTAAGCCTAAGCCTAAGCAAGAAAGTGATTAATTAATATAGGTTGAAAGAATCTGTGTTTGGTGCGATTGTTTGAGTGTATTCGTGTTGTGTAGTTGCTTTGTGTGATTGTGCCGCGTGCGTGTGTTGTGTTTGACTAGTCACCCCGACCCATAAACTCTTTCAAGGTATAATGGAGGGACCCCAAAAATCAGTTAAGGCAATTTCTGTTCTAACTAACCTTTGAGCAGCGTCGACGTGTGCAGCGCACGAAATGAACGTGCGCAAACACGCAGTATCATCATCGCTGTCGTTCGTTGTGTAGCAAGTCTTCGGATTGGTCCCGCTCTGATGCGCAAGTCGGCACCTCTCCTAAACCAATCGAGGAGAGAAGAGACAGGACAGACAGTCGCACATAAAAAAGGCAAACCCTAATCTGAACGAGCAGTGCGAGCGTGCGAGCCGCACCATACAGTAAACATAGCGGCGCCGCAACGCTACGAACTAGCGCCAAATTCAAACCGCTCCAGTACTGGCACACCGCTTCAAGTCTTTAGACCTACCATTCACTTTGTCCAGATCATGCACGACTTCGACTTCGAATTCTTAAACCCCAATTTTTTTCCGTTCCGAAATTTTTTGTTCCCTGAATTTTTCGTGGTGCTTTACTTGCCCCTCAAAAAAGTTGAATACATACCTGAAACTTTTTACCCCCTAAATTTTTTTTCTTCCTTTGAAATTTGCGTTCTGAAATTTTTTGGGGTGCTTTTATATGCACCCTGGCTTTTTTGTGGGTAAAAACTTTAGGGCGGACAAAAACCAGACCAAAAAAATATATGGCGCAAATCATCACACAAAAAAGATTTTAGACAGTAAAAATTTCAGAGACGACAAATAAAGCACCTCCAAAATACAGGGAGCAAAACTATTTCGAACCGAAAAAAATTAGGTGGCAAGAATTTTATACAGGGCCAAATAAAATCCTGAAAAGTACAGGATGAAAATTTAAAGGGGTGCACATTTTAGGGGGGAATTAAAGCGACCCGAAAAACACTGGGCCGAAAAAACACCCTGAAAAATACATGGCAGACTGTGTATCGGAGGCATATGGGTATTCTGAAGGAAAATCGTTAGTTTTACTGATTGCCGCAACCAAATCGGAGGATACTCGGATGATACATCGGCTTAGCGAATCGAAGTTGGCCAGAACATGTGTGAGTGAAAGCCCAGACCATATCGAACAAGTACCGCAGCTACAAGAGTTAAAGTCGTTGCAAACTATAGGAAAATCGTCAGTTAACTGATTTTCACAACCCAATCGGCCGATTCTCGGGATAGTATTTCGGAATTACGAATGGGAGTTTGCCAAACGAGATGTGAGTGTTAGCACAAAAGCACATTGAAGAACTATCATACCTTGATGATTTTAAATCGTTTCAATCTGAAGGAAAATCGTCAGTTTCACTGATTTCCGCAACTAATTGATCGGCCGATTCTTCAGATAGGACTTTGCTGAAGATCAGTTGTGTGCGAACTGCGAGTAGCGGCTGTATGATCAAAGTGATAACGATCTGCGCGGAAATTAGTAGCAGGCAGGTCTGAATGGGGCTTGAAGCAGGGTGCAAGTGCTTAAGCGATTTGAATTTGGCGCTCGCCTGGAGCGCTAAGGCGCCGCTTTGGTTACGGTGTGGTGCGGCTCGCACGCTCGCACTGCTCGCACCGCTTGTGCAGATTAGGGTTTGCCCCGGATGGTACTGCAACTGGGGAGTTTGCAGTTTGCATTGCACGTTTATATGCAATGCAAATGGGATCCGGTATTAATTCGGTGTTATTTGGTATTTGGTATTTTTGTATACCAAATACAATCGTTTAAACAACAGAATTACTTGAGTTTCAGTTAGTAATTCAGTATAAATTGCGATCGCTGACTGTTTTACAACATTTTTGTGCTAATTTAGCCTACCTCTTCTTTCTTATGTATTGCTTGTTCACAACAGCAACAAAACGGATTAGAACTGTTCATCATACAGATATCTTAATGTCTTAAATGTCAGGTATCTTAACACAAAATTCTACAAATTGAAGTTTCAACTATGTGTTCATTTTTGTAGAAACTTTTTGATCTTGACCGTCTACCTACTTCGGAGATGTTTCCTAACTGTATGATTGAAAATCTATGTTATTTGTCGGATCAGGTGTAGCTAGGGGGAATCAGGAACCGATCCCAAACAGAAATTAATGTTTTTAATGATCATATTTAATTATAAATTGAGAAGTTTTATCGAGTATCGATTATTTTTTGGCAAAATTCCAAAATTTCAAAATCGTCCAAAATGGCCCTTCGCCTGCCGAGTCTAATGATCACTATATCAGCATAGGGCACGCCCCAGAGGGCCTGTTTTGCCAAATAGCTATAAAAGTACCCCTAAAGACGCATCAGTACAGGCGCGCTCCGGGGGGCCCGTTTTCCAAAAATAAAAATACCGCTAGGGAGACGCATCAGTATAGGCACGCTCCGGGGAGCCTGTTTTCCAAAAATAAAAATACCCCTACGGGGACGTATCGTATCAGTATATTGCACGCTCCGGGGGGCCTGTTATCCAAATATAAAAATACCGCTAGAGGGACGCATCAGTACAGGCACGCTCCGGAGAGCCTGTTTTCCAAAATATAAAAATACCCGTAGGGGGTCGCATCAGTATACTGCACGCTCCGGAGGGCCTGCCCTGTTTTAAAAACATAAAAGTACCCCTAGGGGACGCATATTCATAGGGCACGCTCCGGAGGGCCTGTTTTGCAAATATAAAAATACCCCTAGAGACGCATCAGTACGGGGCACGCTCCGGAGGGCCTGTTTTCCAAATATAAAAGTACCCCTAGGGGTACGCATCAGTATAGGGCATGTTCCGGAGTCGTATAGTCATAAGAAATTAATGAATTAATATATAGTCCATTTCTTACCTTCCCTGATTCCCCCCAGCTGCACCTAACCCTATTTGGCTTGCTGAGCTGGCAGACATTTGAACGCGTGCTTCAGAACATCAAAGAGCCTGTTTCCAGTAGTGCAGGGTTTACCTGAATGTGGTCAAGTAATCACAGAGAGCATATGTTTGTTTAGTCAATATTGCTTATGAAAAAAACTATTTCGTATTATTTGGTTTTATTCGGTTAAGAAAATACCGTTCACTATTTGGTATTTTTATACCATTTGCATCCCTACTGTAACTGCACTGATCGTTCAATTTGATTTACGTATAAATTTTGTTTTTCAGGAGGTCTTTGTGGTGGACGCTTAACCAAAATCATGGCGAAACGCAATTCCGGTTCCGGTGTCATTGAAATAGACGGATCGGTCATGGAAGGGGTTAGTGGTTTCGTTGTTTGTTTGTTTGTACCGTGCAGGAATACGCGTGCCGGCGGGCGGGACAGAGGCCCGGCATCTCAGGCAGGGATTGGTCGCCGAACGCAGTTATCACGTTAATAGTCGATTTGTGACCTTCTCTGATTCCCCCACAACTACACCTAACCAATATTTATTTTCAGGGCGGTCAAATTCTACGGCTGTCGTCATGCTTAAGTGCCATATTGGGTAAACCTATTCATATCCACTCGATAAGGGGAGGCAGAAAAAATCCTGGACTAAGGTCTGGTCTCTATTACATTTTTATATCTTATATTTTCTTCCTAAATTTCGGACGAATTAGCATAGACGAACGTTATCAGAGTGAGGATCAGCGCTTCGTTTAAGATACCAATTTTGCGCGTTTTGAAACATTGACTTTGTCTTTGTTTAGGCCGCAACACTTGAACGGTTTGTATCTGCTGCGAGATATGACGAATGGATACTTGAAAGGAGCGCGTAAGGACTCGACCGAAATTTGGTTCACGCCCGGCAAACTTGCTTCTGGCAGTTTTCAGGCTGATACCAGGACGGCTGGGTACGTCGTTTTTTAGACAGCTATGAATGCATTTTATCGATTAAACACTGCATTCAGATCATTCGTGTAGTTGGTGGAAAGGGGCTTTTTGCTACCAAACCAGATTGTCGGACAATTTGCACAAGCCGGATTTTGATGGGCTTACCGAAAAGCCCTATTTTAGGTTCTAAAGTACGTAAATTATGACCAGTATACTAACTGTAGACCAAGAGAGTTTTATAAGCTAATTCCAATTAGACCTTCAAACACTTGATTTTAAATAATGTAAGGTGGGTGTAATTTTAAAATCTTGAGGCAGGCTAGGGGTAGCGGCGGCCTGAGAAAGTAGGCCAGAGCTTAAGGGAGTAAACGCCATCAGCCCCTTGTCCATGTTTGTAAGATACAGATTAACTCTGAAATTATGTCTGAATGATCTAATTTCAGGAGCATAACCTTACTACTGCAATCAGCATTGCCTTGTATGGCAGTTTGTCAGAGTCCAAGCGGTTTAGATCTTAGAGGAGGCACCAATGTGCAGTGGTCTCCGCAATTGGAGTACTTGAGTCAGGTGGACCGAACTTTATTTTATTACTCATCTTCCTCTGCTATTCCAGGTACTGAAACCGTTTTTGGAGAAACATTTTGGCTTTAATTTCGACTGCGAACTTATTAGAAAGTAAGTAAAACTTTGGACAATCATTGATTCCTTCATGTGGGTGCTATCGATTCCATGAAGCGTTCAGACGAACAAATGCCTCAGTCACGTTATATCGGAACACTGCTCTGACAGTGTAGAACAATTATGCTATGCAAGTTTGCAGAGCAAAAACGCCTACTCAGTCCAGCATAAGGAGTCTAATGTCTCGGGGAGTGAGGGGGTTTGGCCTTTCCAGCTAGGGGGTAACCTCCAACCCCCCAGTACATGTATGATTCACCCATACATGTAACAGAGACACCCTGTAGAGACATCCCGTGAGACACCCTGTAGTACCGCGAAATCGCGTAATCGGCGTCGCCTAATGGTCCTGCTTCGAATCCGTCAGACCAAGCATAATTACAGCAAAAATGGCTCAGACAGTAGAGAAGCCGATTTTCTGTCCGATTTCAATTTCGGTGTCGTTAAAAGTTTGCTTAGTCTGTAGGATGTAGGCAACCCAGGTGGTGTCACGGCCATTCCCCGCAACGCTTTACCGCACGCGCACGTTGTCAGTCGCAGCTAGGCATTTGTGTTCTTTAACTTTAGCTTTAGGCAACCAAACTTAACCTTGAGGTAGTGCATCATGCTGACACGATAGCTGACTGATATTGCAACTAACTTTCTCGCTGTGTTTTCGCGTTTTGTCTATTTATTGACTGTGGCATTTGTTCCAGGACATCATAGAATAAATTTGAAGAAAAAACTTGCTTTATCGAGTGTTTTCAGAGGTTTCTATCCTAAAGGAGGCGGATGCGTACGTGCCAGCACCCCCAAACCTACTTCTACTTCTGTACGTACATTTATTGTTATCTTTTGTTTTGTTGTGTTTTATTTTGTCTACATTTTAGCTGAAGTCTTTTGAGCTGTTGGATAGAGGAGAAGTCACGGAGGTCAAAGGTTACTCTTGGGTTGCCGGAACTTACGGTGTTGAGGTGAGTTACTGAGTTTGTTTGGTTCCTTGTCTCTTAAAAACGGAGCTGGGCCAAAAAACGTATCTCAGTGAACAGATACATTCTGTATGATTAAACGTTGCGTCTTGGCCATGGGTAGTTTACGCTATCCCGTGTGTCACGGCGGCCCCGGCACCCGTGGAAGCGGTGCGTTTGTGGGTTCGAAACCTGTCGAGGCGATGGGAAGTAGTCGACACAAAGCCCAACCCAGGCCGTCGAAAGTCAGTAATGGCAAGTAGGTAAATGGGGACCAAACCTTAGCTGTCTTGCACACACCGACAGTAAAAGGGGAGGGTTGTTGTTAAGGAGGCTGCCGGACCTTGTGTCTCTTCCTGCTCTATAGCAGTTGGCTACTCCTAGTCCAAAGGACAAAAAGTTACAACAACAACAACAACGTGACAAGAAATTATATTATTTCTCTATTTTTAAGAAAAGAGTAATGGTGTAGTGTGCGTAGTGTTGTTAGGCTCTTTTTTTTTAAAAAAAAAGGCTTTTTTTTACAAAAAAAGCTTTTTTTTTTGAAGGCCCATTTCGAAAATTTTATTCACAGTATGGAAATTTTGGGGCAAAATCGCTGTATTTAGCCTCAGATATACATTAGGAGTGCAGTTCTATCAATTTCTTGCCTATTTTAAGCATAAAAATAGGTTTTGAAGGGCAGCAGCCACTCTGTGAGCAATGCTGCAGGTAGAATATCGACTCTCAGGCTGTAACACTATGTTTGAACCAAAGTATCAGCTTTTGTATTTAAAGTTGCTTCTGATGCATCCTTGCATCTCCTACAAGCTATATTTCATGCTAGGAAAAAATTTTGAAAAAAAAAATTTCGAAATGAAAAATTTTCATAAAAAAAAGCTTTTTTTTGGCTTTCAAAAAAAATTTTTTTTTTACAACTCTAAGTGTGCGTCTTAGGAAACAGGCAACTATAACAGTCTATCGCATAAAACTAGAGTGTGAGCGAACTAGTGCTGGGGGTGTTTGTGCCTCAATGCCCAATAACTGCTTGGGACCATAGAAAATTTTTAAATGATCTTTGATTAGTTTACGGAAGCTCTTCTTGTTCCAGTCAACTAAATGTTCGCAAAATTTGCGATATTTTCTTATAGTCGCTGGTTTTGTAATGCGCTTTTACTCTGTAACGGAACCGCTAATTTTCATTTCCAAAAGGCATTATTTATAGTGATTTCTGAACCAGTTTGTTAATACTGGAGGAGCCGCTACTAGTACTTCTATTTTCAGCTCGTAAGGTGGTTCATAAACTGTCTGGGGGTGAGGAGGGTTTAGCCATTTTAGTGCAAATGCAAATGCAATTCCATTCAGTTCGCTGACTTAATATTGTAATGATAGCCCAGATACAAAAGTTTGTTTTACAGTTCGCACAAGACATGGCCTTAAGGTCGGAAGAGAGGATAAAGGTGGATTATCCAGATATCCTGGTCGATATCGCCAGTGTCAAAGAGTCTGCGAGCAACTCTGTAGGTGACGGCTGCGGTGTGGTTCTCTGGGCCAACACCTCCACCGGCTGTGTGATAGGTGCCGATGCACTCGGCGACAAAGGTACTAATTTATATACAGACAAAGTGTCTCAGAGATGATAACATTTCTTTTTTGCTGCTGTTTTCGCCGGTTGGGTCAAGTTTGATGCGCCAAACCTTAACACGCAAAATTCCCACTACTTCAGCACATTTGTTTGTTACAAATTTCAGCTAGTTCGCTCGAAATTTGCGGAAATGGCGCAAAAAGAAAATGTCGTTTTTCGGACACCATGTAGCTGACGCTAAACTAAATTGTTTAAGCGTGTTCGGAATTCAGTATTCAATTACTTTGACCTAAAGCTATATTAGCGATATTTCTATTTCGAAAAGCTAGCTAAACCAACCAAGAAAACGGAAACACTTGTGGTCTGTCTTGTGCTAACTTCTTTTAATCTTATTTCAGCACTGGCGGCCGATTCTCTAGGTAAAAGTGCGGGAGAAATGTTAGTCAATAATCTCAAGGACGGAGGATGCGTCGACCAACATCTGCAGGACCAGGTATGCACAGTTCGTTTTATTTTTTCCGCTTCAAATGCAAAGCTTGTAGGATTGCTTGCTTTGTTACGACGTTTCTGGTACATGTAACACTGGGTCCAAGTCTGTTTGCCTGTTAGGTCTGGCCTAAGGAGGGTCAAAAAAGCTCCAAAGCGGTTGGAAATGCGTTTTTGAGAACGTTTTAATTAACATAAGGCCAAAAAATCAAACATGCGCCGGAAAAATCTGGAGGGATATGTGGCTTTTCGGTGGGGGGTTTGGAAAGTATAAAATCGCTTTCCCCAAAAAAGGTCGCCAAAATTTTGGAGGAGGGTGTGGCCGTTGAGGTAGTTTCGAGTCGTCGAGTGGTTTCGACTGAATTTTTCTGTTTTTCCCAAAAAAGTGGCCAAACTTCTCCCGAAAAAGGTCGCCAAAATTTTCGGAGCGATGGGGGGTAGCGCCTACCGGCGAAGGGGCTACGGCCGACCGGGGGGGTTTGGCTGGCGATTGGAGTACACCCTTTCACCCTACCCCGGTCCTTGTAGGCAGAAAGTTTAATTTTAAGCAGACAGATTGCGTTTTACAGCAAGAAATAAACATAAAATTACAAATTAGTTTAAAAGCACCTTTAACAGGATTCATACCGATCTAGTCAGGGACAGACATGGGCAAAGGGGGGGGGGGCTGACAGGCTCTGACCTACCCCCCCTCAGCCGGCCGCTACCCCCCCTCAGGAATTTTTTGGAAGAAGTTTATATAGAAAATTATGATAAAAATATGCCTGGATTAGGTGTAAATGAGCTCAGAATAGCTAATTTTAGCTTATTTTAACCAAAAACAAGCCAAAAACCTTGATTTTAGCAAAAAATCGGACTTTTTGGCTTACCACCCCCTCAGCCCCCCCTCAGGAGCTCCTACCCCCCCTCAGCCCCCCCTCAGGAATTGAAAATTCTACCCCCCCCCTCAGCCGAAATGCTAGCCCATGTCTGGTCAGGGAGGTGGCAATTTCATGATTGATCAGGGAAAATTAGAGATCACCGAACCAAAAGCTAGGCTGTCGGTGCGTTGAGCTGTCTCTCACCTGCTGCTGACCCTAACCACTCGTACTGGTGTCTGGGGCGGACAAACGCCCATAACCCCCTCTCTGGCATGTATGGTTAAGCCTGTTTCTTTCCCACTTGTCTGTCCGTTTTTAGTTGATCGTGTTCGCATTGCTGGCGGAGGGAAAGTCGAAAGTTCGCACCGGGCCGCTCACCATGCATACTCAGACAGCCATTCACATTGCCAAATTAATAGCCGAGGTACTTTTTGTGTTGTTTTACTCCAATTTATGCTATCTGTCTGCTTGCCGGGATACGATCACTTGGCCGAAATCATTTCGCCGAAAATCAGTTGGCCGAATACGTTTCGCCGAATGTTCAGTTAGCCGAAAATCAGTTCGCCGACTGTACGATTCGCCGAATCAAAAAATAATATGTTCAGGTAGGTTTAATGGTTGCCTATGCGTTTAATGATTCGTTCAATTGGCGCAGCCATTTTATTTCATACACGCATACATACAACTATAGCAATACAACTATATACAGGACAACATCCAAAAAATAACAAACAGTAGGGACCAACCTTTTGAGGAACAATCGTAGGCAGGGTTAATCGGTGCAGCTTCCTTCACTTTACGAACTCTTCGAACTTGCTGTTTGCACGCTCCGAACGAGGGCATCTGACCAGCCGCTGCCATGCTCACTGCGCCGTGTACTCGTGCGATGACAGCAGTCGTAGCTTCACGCGTTCCTGTTGCTAGTTCCTTCATTTCCGTGAGTGCTTGCGCTACCTCCACCTTGGCACGATCAGGCGCATGATTGTGCTCATTAGATACGCGACCGACCTAAACGCTCAGTTTGGTGCAAGAGGGTAGGTGTAGCCCCGCCTGGGGTTGCAAACTGACCTGTCCATTTCCAGAAATTAGTCGCCCTTTACAGCCCTCGCTTCGCCGTCGGCATCTCCAGGAGACAGTTAAACCGTCGTCGCTTTTCTTGTCCACAACGTAAACATGGCCCTCATGGCAGAAGGTGCTACACCCGCGCCTGGTTTTTACCAACGCATCAGCCATAGTTACGGCACACAACGTCTAACTGTTACAAGCAGAGTGACCTGCTTGGCCAGGCCATTTGCTAGGGAGGGGCAGTTATGCCCCCAGGTCATTTTCAAACAGGTTTGGCCGGCCTTCTCACTCTCTCTGATGTTCTGTTAAGCCTGAGGGTCATAGATTACCTACCTGAACATATTATTTTTTGATTCGGCGAACTGAACTTTCGGCGAACTGAACATTCGGCGAATCGTTCAGTCGGCGAACTGATTTTCGCCAACTGAACATTCGGCGAAACGTATTCGGCCAACTGATTTTCGGCGAAATGATTTCGGCCAAGTGAACCCAACCCCTGCTTGCCATGAGCAGAAAAGCTTGACCCACCGATTGCGACCTCTTATGAGAGTTTTCGTTAAATTTATTCAACCACTGCTCCAGACGAACACCAACCTTTTTTGTTCCTCTACACTTTAAGCAAGGTGAGTGTAAGCAATACCAGAAAAAAGTACAGAATAGTTGCTCAGCCGGGCCAAAAATAGTGTTTCATTGAGTTGGTACATCCTGTATGATTTATGATTAGAAATGGCACGAAAATTTAAAATTATTTATTTCTTTGGCTTTTAATATAGGCGCATCCGTTTCCTAGCAACCTCTAGCAAGGTTTGGTACATTTTTATTTTTGTTATCTAGGCCTCCCATGCACACATATTGTTCAGAAGATCTTATTATGGTTTCAGAAACCATAATTAGTGTTTTGAAACCATATATACATGTACTAGGGGGTTTGGGGTTACCCCTTTAGCTTTAGCCTAAAATTCGCTTGAAAAGCCCTTCGAAACCGAATTTGGCATTTCGACTGCTGATAATTAAAAGAAATCGGACGCAAAAATTGCAAGTACTACATAGTAGCGGCTCCAGTACTACAAACTGGCTCAGAAATCACTAATTTTTAGCCTAAAATTCCCTTGAAAAGCCTTTGGAAACCGCATTTGGCGCTTCCACTGCTCATGTTTAAGAGAAATCGGTTTTTCGAAGCCCTTTTTTATCGTTGTTGCTTGCTTTAAGCTCTAAAACTCTATTTGGCAGCTTAAAATAGCGATTTTTAGCGTCCTTACTGAAAAAAATGTGCTAAAACGCATTTCCAGGCGTTTTGGAGCTTTTTGAAATTTTGGACGCCCCTCTGGGGGAAACCCACCTCGACCCCCACCTGAGGGAAACCCCCCTACCCCCTCCCCCAGGTCGTCCTGGGGCTGTTACATGTATGTTTGAAACCCTAATCTGGTTTTATGGTACTCTGAATAGGGTTTCAAAATGTGTAATTATGGTTTTGTAACCTTAATTTGGGACTGAAAACTAATTGGGGGTTCAGATGTACTATTTACGGTTAAGAAGGCAAAATTAAGCTTTCGGAACACTTACGTAGGATTTTTAGCCTTCAAACCCCTGTTTTGAGCCCTAAAGTGGTCGTTGAAACCAACTTTTTGGACCCCAAGAAAGGTCGTTGAAACCCCTTTGGGCATAGTTCTGAAGCTCTACTCCGGACCTGGAAAAGCCCCCATGCGAAAACCCACCTACACATTGAAGCAAGAAGCTCGCGTTTACCCGACAAACCAAATACTCAGTATAAATCATTCATCACTCCACCTCGGACGAGTGTCCAACCGGGGTTACATCTGTGCCTGACGATCGTTCGGAAGCCTGAGAAGTAGGAGAGCAGGAACCTCGAGAACAGGGAGAGCCGGAAGGCGACCGAGAAACAGGGAGCGAACGGGGATCCTTGAGACGAGTAATGTTGACTTTTCAACTTTCAACTTTATTCTCTCGACCAACACCAACAGCATGGTTCGAACGAGGGGTAAGAGACTCAAATAAAGAACAATGTAGAATACATAACAGTCAATAAAACTACTGCACTGTTACCAACTGAGACTCCTGCAAATGTTGAAAAAAACATCAGATTTACAATAGGATTTGAAACTAGCAAAGTTTTTGTGCACGACATCGTTTGGAAGGGCGTTCCACATAGAAATAGCATTGTACAAGAAAGTGACGGTGGCACTAGACGGAATGACATACTGTAGCTCATTTGTTTGAAGTCTACGACTGCGTCTAACAGCAACAGGACACAGGAAATTATTAGGCAGATAACTAATACCATTCACGTATTTGTACAACAGAATTGTGCGTCGAATAACAGCCAGTTGACCGCCACATAGTGAGGCTGGCCATCCACGATGTCAAATTGAACTTCTCCACTGCACAGCGAAAGCTGGGAGCAGGAAGGATGAGGATCAGATGGGAGAAAGAAGTAGTCTTGCTGAATGTCGGAGCGGGAGATGAATCCAAAGCGAGAATTGAACAATTGAACAACGCCAGTAACATGAGACTCTATTGTGGGCAATTATGAGTGAAGTTGGAGATTGAGAGGGACGAGGAGATTGAACAGACAAAACAGCGAACGACTGGTTGAAAGGTGATGAACCATCTGCTTCTTGATTCGGTAGGGGAGAAGGTTGACGAACGTGGCAGCGTGGTGGCGATACTCTCCGCGGAAGGAAGACGGGAAAGTTGAAATGGTGGAGGTGGATGGCCAGCCTCACCATGTGGCGGTCAACATTACTCTTCTCAAGGTTCCCCGTTTGCTTCCTGTTTCTCGGTCGCCTTCCTGCTCTCCTACTTGTCAGGCTTCCGGATGATCATCAGGCACAGATGTGGCCCCAGTTGGACACACCGCCACCATTATGGTCCCCCCACCTTCGCGTTGTTACCGGTACCGGTACCATATATGGTGCCGCGTTGTTGGCTCAGTGGGTAGCTTGCTGCCTCTGAGTCACGGCGGCCCCTGCATCCCTAGCGGTTGTAGTGGTTCATCCTCTCGGCGCGGCAAGTTTCTTGCTGCAAAGAGTTGGTCGTCGGCACAACGCTCCACCCAGGCCACCGAAAGCTGGTTACAGCGAGTAGGTAAAATGGGAACCGACTGGATCTGCCATTGCACCGAAGCCGCTCCAATAGCATGCCTCGTTGGAGGAAGATCAATGACGTCAGGAGTTGTCCACGGAAACCGACTAGGCCGGGGGGCCTCTCTCACACCAGGGGCGGACCTAGCCGACGTTGGGAGCCGACATCACCATGACGTCAACGCGTCAGGGACTTTCTTAGTACCTGGCGTCCAACAGCATGGCTAGAGTGGCTGGCAGGATAGAAGGGAAACGTCCGAGATGACGAATCACGGGGGTAGCGGAATGGACCTCGAGTCTGATCGCAGGCCGTAAGGCCCCCCCGCATATCGGATCGGATATCGGACCATATATGGTAGTTGTACTATATATGGTACCACCACAGCATACATGGGCCGGAAAAATCCGGAGGGGGGTAGGGGGGTTGGAGACCTCGGGGGGGGGGGGGGGGTCCCCAGAAAACGAAAAAAGGCCAAAAAAACGCCTATTTTGCCTTAAATAAGCGAAAATTTCCTCCCTCTGGGAGGGGGTGGGTGGCCGAGGGGGTGGTATGGCCGGCCGAGGGGGAGGGGTATACCCCCTTACCCCCCCCCGGCCCATGTATGCACCACAGTCGCCGAACGTGGGGGCACCATATGGTACCGGTACCGTATGGTACCACTACCCTAGGTACCGTACCGGCACCTTATATCGTGTCGGTACCATAAACGGCGTTAAGTGCCTGACTGTTCAACGTATGGTATGTCTAGTCTGGAACCAATACCAGATCGCACTTTAGTAATAATGCCGTATGTACCTAACCGTCTACTTCTTACAAAGCTAAATGTTCTAGGCAAAGATCTCATCTGAAGAACAGAGTGATGGTACGGTAATCCTGGAAATCGAAGGGTTAGGTAGTCACGTGCCTTGATACTGTCTGTTACTGTGATTTTGAATCGTGAACAGTCCTTGACGCGGCTTTTTCGTTTATATTGTTTTCTTATGTTAACTGGTTGCCAAAGTATGGTTTGACCTCGCGAAAATAAAAGTCTACTTTGTGATAGTTGAAGTGAAGCTTATGTTAAAAAATATCCCCTCTAGTACATGCATGCTTACATGTCTATCGCTTCGCTTCGTGCCTACAACCACATCAATAGGTCGTAACATACACATCTAATACATACACTACGTATACGTAATCATGTAAAATCACGGTAGTTTCTGTATTATAAACCTACTGTATGTATTTGCGGGAGGGGAGTACGTAATAAACCTGGAAGCATGAAATATTATAGTAAACAATGAGAATACGGACAAGCCGTGTGGCTTATTCAGTATCTACAAATCCCAACTGTAACATCCAGCCAATGAATTCTTCTGACCAATGACCGAACAGACAAGACTGTTCAATCGATTGGCAGCGGCAGTCTCTCTCTGCGTCCGTACGTGCAGTCAGCGAGCGATCGGTTGCGCTGGTTGGTTTGCGATGTTGTGGCGTCTGTTCGCTTCACAGTTTCTTCTGTCCATTTCCTCTCTCATCTTTTTTTGTCTTGTCGTTACCTCGTAATAACTGGAAAATTACATAGGTACAAGTCAGCGTTTTCACAGCGCAAAGAATGAGTGTAACGGACAGTGCAGAAGCGAAAGCGATCAGTGAGGAAGAGGAAGAGGAATTCGTGTCGGCCAAGTCGGACGAGGAGCAGGTGGATGTGTGTGAGTCAGAGGTTGACCAAAGCAAACCGGCGCTGATTGTGGTGGCTTCCTCCGACGATGCTCGCCACTGCGACGCAGACGATGAGGATCACAATACTGCGGCTGAAGCGCTTTCTGCCGATGCGCACAAAGATGTTGCAGGTACAGTACCTATTTACCAGTTGTATTATTTTACTGCTAAACCGTGCGAACACCATTTTTAAACTTCGTCTGGGCATGAGTTAGAGAGTTAAGCGCTGTTTATAGTCGTACGGTTGCTCCTTCAGTAGTCTTCAGTAGGAGTAAAACGCCCGCGCCGCCGCGCTCTTAGGATTAGATCACGCTTCATGCACCAAAACTTTTGTTACAAAACAACGGCCGACTCTTCTGTGGGATAAACTGACTTTCCAGTCAGCAAGATTTTACCAAAGACAGATGTTAGCTATACAGCTGTTCAGGTCGGCCGGCGCTTGTAGACAGAGTAATTTTTTGCCTACACATCAATGCTCAGTTGGTGAATCTACAATGTACGTACATGTATGACGCCGCGTCGTTGGCTCAGTGGGTAGCTCGCTGCCTCTGAGTCACGGCGGCCCCTGCATCCCTAGCGGTTGTAGTGGTTCATCCTCTCGGCGCGGCAAGTTTCTTGCTGCAAAGAGTTGGTCGTCGGCACAACGCTCCACCCAGGCCACCGAAAAACTGGTTACAGTGAGTAGGTAAAATGGGAACCAACTGGATCTGCCGTTGCACCGAAAGCCGCTCCAAAAAGCATGCCGCGTTGGAGGGAAGATCAACGACGTCAGGAGCTGTCTGAGAGACCAGCAATAAGGCCAATACCGGTTTGGCCACTTGGCCGGGCGGCCGTTGGGAGCTGTCAGCACCATGACGTCACCACGCTAGGCACTCTCTTAGTACCTGGCGCCCAACAGCATGGCTTGAGTGGCTTGGCAGTGAAAGAAGGGAAACGTCCGAGATGACGAAACCACGGGGGTAGCGGAATGGACCTCGAGTCTGATCGCAGGCCGTAAGGCCCCCGCAAATCGGATCGGACGTACATGTATGGACGCAAAAACGCGTCGCTACGAATACTAACGTATTCAAAAGCTGCAATTGTGTGAGGGTATGTGTGTATGTTTGTACAAACGAAGACAACTTCTGGCTTCAACTTTAACACAAAAATTCCACTATCCTAACATATACATACATATGTTTCAAATTGTAGCCAATTTGATCAAAGATGCGGAAATGGCAGCAAAAAGAAATTTATTTCTAGACATCCTGTACCTTTTGCTTGGTAATAATTTTTTTTAACTTTGCTCGTTTTTCACTATTTTGTTTGTTCATTGCTAACAACGTGTGTGTAGTATATAGTTGATTGGTTGTTTCAGAATCAGGAGTCAAGGGTGTTGTCAAATGGTACAGTGTGGCCAAAGCGTACGGTTTCATTATCAGATCAGACAACAAGGAGGAGATTTTTGTGCACCGCGTAATTTTTTCTTTAACGTTTGGTCGCGACCGATTGATTCCCAAATTTGTTTTTTTCGCTTTCGTTTTCAGTTGGTCGACATATTTATACTGGTTGCATATGCATTTTGTTTGTATTGCTTACTTTACTTTGCCACAACCTAGGCCTTCGCCGACTCCGTGTCTTGTAGCTACTGCGCATGTACCTATTCTTTTGAATATCGTCTAAGTTGGATTTGAGTGCGCATGGTGAGTCAGGCTGTTTGCAGAGAATCCGATAAACCAAAAAAAATTTTTGACGCGCTCAAATACGCATTACCTTCATTTTGTCTCCGATCCGACACGCGCGCAACTTGTCTTTGGCGACCAGTTGAGTGCAAATATTTAGTTGTCATGCTTTCAGTCTGGAATTACCCAGTCAAAGTTATCAAACGGTCGGAGTTTGGCCAACGACGAACAAGTCGAATTCGATTTGGTGGAGGGATCAAAGGTACAGTAGGGATCTGGCTGATATTAAAATATGTCAAAACAGAGCTCAATCGAAGACCAACGGTGCATGCCCGCCCACCAGCAACTCCCCTAGAACCGGAGCTACACCCCCTCAAAGTTGGGTCTGCTGGGATTTTCGGGGTGATTTTCTGGTGTCTGACGGCCTCCATTCAAACGATCACCATTCACCATTTCTTAAGCTAGAGTTAGGCATCTGGAGGCTTTCTAGCAGCCTCTAGCAACGTTTGGTAGATGTTATCCCACATGGGCACCCCATGCACATCTATGATCCAGACCGAATCTAGCTAAACCGAATGCGTTTTCAACTCGGTACACAAAACTGCATCAAACAGTATGCTACCATTACACTTTGCGGAAAAATTGTTTCGCACACTTAGAGGCCGAAACAGCCCCTTCCCCTAAACAGCACACTTAGTATGCTAATTTTGTTTGGCCAACTGCAGTCGAACTTTTTTAAAACATTAGCTTGGCAGAGCCGTTGCAGAAAAAAGTTATAACGATTTTTAGAAAAAATGGAATATGGCATGTTTTCGGAAATTTCGTAGTTTTCGGGGAATATCTCGCTAACCTCAAGCTAAGATCTGGAAACGGAAGTACCAGAATGTGAAAGCCCATTAAACCAGCTGCAAAATCATGTGCGACTCCTAACCCTAGCTTAAGAAACGAGTGAATGGTTATAGTTTGAATGGAGGCTGTCATCAGACACCAGAAAATGACCCCGAAAATCCCTGCGCACCCAACTTTGAGGGGAGTGTAGTTCCGGTTCCAGGGGGTTGCTGGTGGCCGGGCATGCACCGTTGGACTTCAATTCACCTCTATTTTAACAGATATTAATATCATCCAGATCCGTGAGATGACCCTGCTTGCCCCTTCTAAGCTGACTTTCTCGCAAAATGCATCTTAAGACGAAGCGCCAAGTATGTAAAGTTAGCATACACAGTGTTCTGTGCTTAAAGGGACCAGTGGCAGTGAATGTGACCGGTCCGGCCGGAGCTCCAGTGGTGGGATGCAGATTTACTGGTTACCGAGGAAGCAGTGGTCGTGGACGTTGGAGTGGCCTGAATCGCGGCGCGCCCTTTATTCCCGCCGACTTTTTCCGACCGCTTATCTTCCCTCGCAGACCTAGAGGTTCGATTGTTTTGCGTCGATTATTCTTAAACTTGAGCGCACTCAGACTGTAGCATATATGTACAGTACTAGGGGGTTTGGGGGTTGCCCCCTAGCTAGAAAATCAAACACCCCTCACCCCGACCCAAAAAATGCAAGTACTAGTAGCGGCTCCAGTACTACAAGCTCAGAAATAACTACATTGTAATTTTTAGCTTAAAATTCGCTTGAAAATCCGTTGTAAACCGGATTTGGCGTTTCCACTGCTGATGTTTAACAGAAATCAGTGTTTTTGGAAGCCCTTTTTTCGTTTTTGGCTTGTTTTTAGTTATTAAACTCTATTTGGTAGCTTAAAATGCGCTACGCTTTTTGGCCTCGTTACTGAAGAAATCGTGCGCTAAAAAGCATATGCAGGCGTTCTGGAGCTTTCTGAAATTTTGTACCCCCTCTGGTCGACCCCCCACCTCCCCCCACGCTGGCCGGGACCTGTTACGTATATGTACGTAGGTATACGTACGTGTGTGGGCATTACAAGTAGAAGAAACGTGTCAAAATTGAAAAAAAACGAAAAATTTACAAAGCTGTTAATTTAGGCTCTGACTGTGTTTTTCAAAGCCATTTTTAGTGGCTTAATAACCACGACGACTTTTGGAAACACTCCTTTTCTTCGCTTTCTCGAGATTGTGGCCAATCCTGATCTATGTATATTGAAAGAATACACACGCTGAGTATAAATATCTTTCTTTCAATATGTACTGTGGTTTCAGAGCTGGCCCGCGGCGGCATGTATCGTTCGGCCTACAACGGTGCTCGTTCATTCAGAGGACGGGCACAACGCACTGACGGAGGTGGCTACGGAGTTGCTCAGTGGCCGGCGAGAGTCAGTACTGGCCTCCGTGAGTCTCTGATTTACTTATTATTTCAGATACCTCCACCCAGAGCAGGCTACAAAGGTGTGGTCGGCTGGAGGATGTGGACTCGCGGTGGCGGTAGAGATGGCAAGGCCTTTTCCGATGGCGCCAACCGACGGCAGAAGGTACGGCAGTCGTTGGAGGAGCTGAACCTGCGCGAGAGCGACCGGTCGATCGAAGGAGAGGAGTCGAAAGAGAAAGAAAGAGGGCGTCCTCGACAGCGACAGATCAGACGCAAACGGACGACCGGTTGGTCGTTGCTTTGTAGGTCGTCGCTGAGCTGACCAGACGCTTTCAGGCGAGAAACGTCCTGCTGACAGGGCGCAGAAGAGGTCTGAGGCTAAGAGTGGAGGCGAAGAGTCTCGCAGAGAAACCAAAGAAAAGGAGGCTTCGGAGGTGGAGGAGGAGGAGGACGAGCAAGTGGAGAAAGTGTCGGGAACTGAGGAACCGACCGCGTGTGAGAAAGAGATTGGGTCTGGGGACCATTCTTCGGTCGAGACTGAAGCTCTGCCTCCGACAATCGACGGCGCGGGAGACCGGCCTGACTACGACAAAGACACTCAGGTACGTAGACAGCCCGTTTCTACTGCACGCAACTGCTGTCCCACTCTGGATCCAGACATTTCCGGCTGAATCGGTAGACCTTTCTAATTTTTAAAGGGGATTGGTAGGTGCTGAAATCTCTGCTGAAAGAAAGTTTTTAGCGTAATCAACTCTTTTGATAGATAATGAGGATATTTTGTGCTGTATTGTTCTAATCATTTGGGTAGCTCACAGTCTGAGGGAGTAATGTCATGTCTGCTGTACTGTATGTAATAAACCCACCTTTATGGTTCGGTTGGGGTTTGCCCTTTTGCAACTTTTGGGTCAGTTCCTTTCCCTTCATGGACGGTCCATTCCAGCCCCAGACCCTGTTCAGACCGCCTAAATTTAGTTTTCTTCATTTCCTGTGAGGTTGATAGGTAGTGTTTCAGGATGGAGCCTCAGTTGCGGTAGAAGAGTCATAGTGGCAGAGAACTGACTCAAATTAACTGTTTTCTATTTTAGTGGCTTTCTGAAGCGCATCTGAGTCACATTTGCTTTTAGTGAGATACTATTATGCTTGTTCTTGCATGCCTTGTTGTTTTTTTGTGGCTGTATCAATGAATAATGAGCAGCAGTCAGAATCTAGGCCTCACTCGTATGCGTACGTACGTGTTTGGTGCTTTTGTTTAGTTAGTTCATTCTTACAAATTGGCCTTCTTAAGCTACAAATAATTAAGGGCTTATCCTGCAATATGTACTGTAGCTCTATGCACATTGGCCAGTAAAGCTGTTCTCTGCCGTTTTCCTGAAATTTTTTGGCACAGTATTGCTGTTTTCGGTCACGGCCTCTGTGCTGGTTCGCTGTTTACTGTTGGTTTCAAATATTATAAAAACCGCTAATCAACGGTAAAGAAACTGCGCAGTTGGTGTGTACCGTTTCACCGGCATGACTCATTACGTAACGGAACCAGTATTGTACGACCTACATAACAGTAAAATCGCGAATCTTGCTTGATACATACTACTGATTTGTGTTTTGTATAGAGAGCGGTTGTGTGCGATGGAGGTGGAGACTAAACTGGATGACCTAGCTGAGTGTTACGGAAGTGGAGGTCAGTGTTTTGAGTGCAGGAAAAGCATCACCGGAAAGTTCAAGGTACAGTTGGCTAGGTCAACTGTGCAGCTGAATGAGCGATTTTGGTTTGCAGGAGGCGGGCAAGAAGCTGTTTCACAACCAGTGTTTGCGGTGTAGCGAATGCGGCAAGGTGCAGACTGAACTGAACATAAAGAGCCAGGACAATCGAGTCTTCTGTCGGGGGTGTTACGCAGATCGGTTGGGTGTCCGATGCCGCAAATGCAGCAGAGCCGTGGACCGGCTGCAACTGATCCGTGTGGTGGTCAACAAGACCGTGCTTCCCTTTCACAAGGAGTGTCTGCGCTGTCAGCACTGTCAGCAACGACTGTCGCCGGGAAAACAAGTCATCTCTGACAACAGGATTTTCTGTTCTTTCCGATGCTCCGTCAAAGCGCCACCCTACTCTGACTAACCTTGAACACTTGATTCGTCTCGCTCGCAAAGATGCCGCGTATCTGGGCTTTTACTTTACTCGAATAAAATCTGGCGTGCAATTTGGTGATTGGTTTCTTGGGTTCACATAGTTTGCGGAGTCGGCAACTCGGGAAATCGACCCCAGTTTGAGTACACACGTACATTGGTAGAAAGTTCAGCTAGGGTCCTTTAGTTTTGAAAAACAGGCCTTCTGGAGCGTTTTACAAAATAAAAACATTCACGGGGTCCACGATTTAGCTCCAGGTGTAGCCAGAATACCTGACAAGGTAGATAAACCGGTCAAATAAGTTGAAACTGCTCCCGTAGTAAGAGTTTTTTGTTAGTTGTGTATTAAATTCTGTAGCGTACCTCCTGATTAAAAACCAAAGCTCAATCCAGCAGATTATAGCACCTAAAAAGTAGGTTTCTTGCGAACAAACTGTCGTAATTATCGGACTGGGCGCTCGGGTTCTACTGTAGATGCGGACAGGGGACTATGTGAATTGAGTTTTGACCCAGTTTTTCTGGGCCAATCGATACCGACGATCAGCCCCGATATTTTGCCGACGGCGTTCCCGACGCCGACCCGACAGATTACGTGAACTCACCTTTAGGTTTTTACATAACAAGTGTTGCACCAGAAATGCATCGAAATTATACGTACACTATTTTCGTAAAAGCGCCTACGGGCGTTTAATAAGTGTTGGTACTATTCACAAATTCAATTATATTCTAAATAGGCTCCCCTGGACCTGGCTGGGGTGGCTATTTAGAAGAGACTGTACATGGGCGCCTAATTTTAGAAATGGCAACTGGCTCTCTGACTGAGTGCTGCCTGTCTTTGAATTTTTCGGAGTGATTTTTCGATAAAAACTGTTTGTTTCCAAAAATTCATGCTTTTAGCCCCGACCTTTTGAGGTTTTAACCACTTTTTCATCATACAAACAATGTTTTATCTGAATAACCGCGCATGGATCGTTTATTTGAAAAGGCTTTTCAAATAACCCTACTCAAAACACCGTACCCCAATTGGAGTAGTTTTACGAATTTGCGTGATTGTGAAATTCCTCGCACTAGCGATGATTCATCGTGATTCACCCATGAATTCGCACGGCCTAGGATATGAATCAAGGGGGGACAAAATCGGGTTTTGCGATTTTAACGCGATTTTGAAACTCTGCGAATTTACTTTCCTTGCAAATTGAGAATTTGGAAATGGGATTCGCAGGTCTGCGGTTGACATCGTTAACAATGCGCCGGGGCGAAACTGCGATTTTTGAATTATTTGTGAATTCTAGATCTATAGTGCGAATTTACCTGACACATAAAAAGTTGTTGCGAATCTAGCTGGATTCCTCACAGCAAGACAAATTGCGTTTTCCCGTGGATTCGCAGATGACTCATGAGGAATTTTATGCGATTTCTGGAACAAGCGATTTTTACGGTAGTTTCGAAGGTTACAGAAAATGCCGTCACCGATTGTCGAATTCCAAATACAGCCGGGCGCGCGTAGTAAGTGTCAGTAGTGCGTTTAGTTGCATAATACAGCGTAGTACAGGATGTTTCGGTTTCTCTTCAAGACCGTAAGGGATTAGCACTTTTTGATCCGGGTCATATTGTTCCCAACCTTAAGACGTCTAGTATTAGATTGTTAAAGCATTTAACTACAGTACGTGAAAGAGTTGCACATTTAAGCTTGTGCGCGAACGGTACTCGGCGCTGCAGGGGGGCGAGAAAATAGAAAAGTCTATGCAAACATTTGAAGAAAGTCTCTACTCGACAGTACAGCAGGCCTTGAAGTTGCATGCAGACGTTGGCTCGCCAGCTGTCCGTATGTAAAGCGAGCGGCACATTAAATCCTAATTTCTGACCCCGAAACTCCATCAATCGGCAGTGGCCACGTAACCGGGGGTGCCATCGCGGCAGCGCCACCTCAGCAGGGGCACGATGGCAGCTGGCGTTCGCTATTCTTAGCCGTGCAATGCTAGAGGATGGCCTCCAAAAAGCCGCCGGGCTTTAAACTTCAGATCCCAATATCTGCTCGCTCGCCGCCCCTTCCCCGCTGCCTCCGAGCGCAAGAGTCCGTCCGCTTCTAGTGTTTAGTCTCTTGGGACGCCCAACACAGGTATACAACTGGATTGACTCATCTTTGTTTGACTCTGCGCTATACCTTGTCGCACTCGGTGTCAGGTGGTCGGCACCGGTTCGGGCAGCACTCGCTGTCAAAGAGTGACAGAGAACAATTAATATCTGTACCGGTCTCTTTTTTAGAATGCCAGTTCCGTGGGGATCGAAGAAACCAGGCGCCGCGCCCGCACCAGGCAAGGACTTTACTCAAGTTTCGCTTTCTCGCCCGCTTTCACTTTTTGTCGCACCTCGATTGATGGACCCAAACGGTGGCCGTTATCATCGCTACTCTCTCCCTCGACTGGTGCCCAGAATACCGCCAGATATACGTTGTGTGAGAGCTTACCACCGCGCTCACTTGCAGCACCAGGCCACTGCAACTTCCTGATCCGTTCCCAGTGGAACATGTCCAAATCCGATTATGTCACGTGCTTGTTGAGAGAGATAGACTGTTGGTTGTTTATGGACGCTATTGATATTCAGTGTTTCAGGGCCGGAGCAAAGCGCCACTCCGCAGGGCCAGGCAGAGATGGAAGCCAAGGTGAAATCGGCTACCCCCGAGATGTCGGGAAAGCGCGTGGGACGATGGAGCTTGGACCAACTGCGTCAAACGGACGGCATCGTTCCCCTGCAATCTGGTACCAACCGATATGCCAGTCAGAAGCGCATGACTGGTTTCGGTACACCCAGAAACACCACAACTAAGATAAAAAATGAATGTCTTCAGGTATCCCACAGTACTAGCTCTCCTAACAGATCGCAGCTGACTGTTTTAGCCAATTCCCGAAGATATTGCTCGCATGGGAGAAGCCGAAGTTCGACCTCAGTCAGGTACGAACAGGTACGACTCACAGAGAGGCATGGTAGGCTTCGGTACTGGCCGCGACGTTGCGCGCGAGTCTCACACCAAACACGAGAACTTGGCCGACCTTCCCGAGGAAAAACTTCTGCTCAGCGAAGGAATCGTGCGACTGCAATCTGGCACCAATCGATACGACAGTCAGAAAGGTGGGACGATCGATTGATTTCGATGTTATAACGCCAAGCCAATCTGTTCCTTCTTCTCAGGTATGACCGGCATGGGCACAGCCCGTCGTGAGTTGACCAAAATGAAGGACACGAAACATCCCGAATACATCTGCGACCAGTCGATCGATCAGTCAGTCAACCCGTTGCAGACTGGCACCAACAAATTTGCCAGTCAAAAGGGTGCGTTGCCAGGCTGTCTTTCTCTAGCGCTAGCTACTCCGCTCTCTTCCAGGAATGACCGGCTTCGGTACCGCCAGGCGCGAAACCACCAAAATGGTCGACACCAAACACCCGGAGTATAGCCACGAACATCCAGGTGAGTGATGCAGTACGTACTGTACGTAGGTACGGTTGGTATGCGGCTTTCAGATGCTACAACAATCCCGAGTCAGATGGGCTCTAACAAGTACGCGTCACAGAAGGGAATGACCGGATTCGGTCAGCCGCGATGGGAGGCACTGGGCTGGGCATTGTCTCACCAGGAGCAGGTGAGCCAGGGCATGGTGCCGAGTCAGATGGGCTCCAACATGTTCGCCAGCCAAAGAGGCATGACCGGGTTCGGCGTGCCGCGCAACAACACCTACGAGGCAGTGGCCGGCGAGCTTGCGTTCGACGATTACCTGAGGAGCCAACTGATCATCCCCAGTCAAGCTGGCTGGAACAAGGGCGACAGCCAGAAGAAGATGACATCTTTCGGTGCCCCGCGAGACGTCAAGGGCAAGCACCTGAAACGCATCTGGGAGTTGGAATACCCCGAAGAGGCGGAGATCTCCTTGGAGCGTCTTTGAGAGGCGCCGGCGCCGCGTATTTTAGCATCCATTGCAAGAGTTTTCTGTTTTAAGCGATCGACTAAAACTGCCTTGTAAACATGGTGTTCATACATTTGTTACTGTTAAGAAGTTTATTTTCTGTATTTTAAGTTTGGTGCCATTTGCAACACGTGTTCAAAACTGGTGTCTTAGGTCAGTATTGTGAGACAAAGTTTAACTGGCTTGCCGATCATAACCCAGTGTCAAACATGTAACACGTAGTAATTGCCGAGTTTCTAGTCTGTTCTCTAGTTTAGTGGTTTTAATTTTTTACCATTGTTTTGTTTTGCTTTGAAAATATCTCCGTTCTAATCTAGTCACATGTTCTGTGTCCGGTGGTAGGTGCTCCTGCCGCCCGTTTTTGGGTGATCCTATGGACAGCGGCGACTTCTGATTGTATTGTTCCTAGAGGAGCGAGAGCAAACGGATCTGTCTGTATCTGATCAAAAGTCGGTAGCGTATTGTGATTGCATTTTTCCATTAAATGCCTTGACTTCGGTGCCTAAAGTTCTATTTGTTTCACATGTTTTGATATTACGAAATATAAAATTTTTGAAACGCACTCACTCCTGCTCAGACCGAAACTGACAAGCTAAGAAGATTGAGTGAAATGGCGCGCGAAAGCAATTTTCGGGCGCAAACGTTTCGCGTAAACAGCACAGTGGATGTGCAGTGACGTGCGGAGGCAAGTTATTAGTCTCTGCAACAGGCGGTTACACCGTCCCGTTCAGCTCCTCCAGAGCCAGCTTAGCTGGCGTGAAATTTCGCAAGCTAGCAGAGGGCTGCGCTCGATTGTTTTGGTGAGTCAACAAAACGGCTCTCTGACTTAAGACGCCCTAACTTTCTCGACTTTTCTGCCACCGGGCGCCCACTCGTCCCGCACGACTGTTACCAGTGGCCGAACGGAGCCCTGCCACTTTTTGTTTCTGTTTACTCAAGCCGGGACCACTTGAACAGCCAATTTTTAAGATTAAGATCGGTCGGGTCCAGCTCCAGTCTAGAAGCCAAGGTGAGCTCTAGACCGGCCGCGCTAACTGTACTTACACTGCCTGCCTGCCTGCCGGTTGGTAAGTGCTTCTGCTTTGAGTTGGCAACTTTTGGCTACGTTTCATTTGAGGACGAGACTCAATTAATTGCAGATGCGATTTCCTTGGGCAAATCAGCAGCCGCCAGACCAGATGTCCTCCAATCAAACTCCGTGGGCCCGAGCCCAGCAAAACGGCGCACCTCCGCAACACCACCAGCAACAGTTTGTGCAGCAGTTCGACCCTTCTCCGCAAGCGTTCAAGCTGGCCGGCGCTGGAACACCTCGAGAAGGCAGCCAGACTAGAATGAGTCCCAGTCGATTCACGATCGATCAGTTGCGTCAGACCGATGGAGTGATACCGTTGCAGTCGGGCACAAATCAGTTCGCCTCGCAGCAAGGGATGACCGGGTTCGGCACTCCGAGGAATACCAGCACTCCTGTGGTCAGCTCCAACCCTAACATACCCCCTGGCACCACGCTGCCTACTACCACAGACCCCGGCGCCCACTACGGTCGGTGGTCGCTGGATCAATTGAGGGCCAGTGATGGCGTGATTCGTCTTCAGTCGGGCAGCAATCAGTATGCCAGTCAGAAAGGCATGAAAGGAGGTATCGGCGCAGTGAGAGACGTGGCCGGGCACCACATCCACAGAATTTGGGAGGCCGACGGCTACTTCGAACAACCGCAACCGCAACCGGAACTGTTGCCCAATTATCAACAGGACGCACAAGGACAATTCTGAACTGATTAATCTTGATTTTGGTCAACTTAGATGTAGAACAAAATTAGGCTGTGTACTCGACCTGACGAGTTACGCTTTTACCACACCCCCGGCTTTCTATGCTCTTATGTAGATTCGCTTGGCACATCGGCTCGATCTACTTTATGTTATTCGATCGTATGAATTCCGGTGCTCCTAAGGTTACGTGACAATTGTACGAATAAATCTCATAACCATACCTGCTGCACCGGGCCCAATAGTAGTATTAGGCTTGAAAATTTGTTTCTGTCACCCAAAAACTTTCGAAAATGGAAGAACTTTCTCAAATAATTCGCAGGATCTATCCTTTTACTGCGGTTTAAGAATACGGTAGTGAAGGAACGCCGAACGCTTTTTTTGGTTTGCCCGTCTCTCTCTCTCTCTCTCTCCGGTCGTATACTTGTACTTGTAAAAGGAAAGAAACGAGACACCAGAGAAGGAAGAGTTTCTATTACCTGGTAATTTTTGGCAATCAAAATTGTGTCTTTTCTTTTTACTTATTCTTTGCAAGTGTCACCATCCTTCGTTAGTAACGAATCGTTACGTTTACGAATTTTAAAAATAGCTATTCCTCTAACCTGCCAACACTGCAACCTACTCTAGGGGATGTCACATTCAGCAGCGAAAGGAAAGTTGATGGCGGTGATAGGAGATGAAGATACGTGTGTCGGTTTTCTGCTGGGAGGCATAGGAGAGCTGGACAAATCGCGTAAAGCCAATTTCCTGGTTGTCGACAAGAACACTTCTGTGACGGAGATCGAAGAGACGTTCAAAGGTTTCTGCGAACGCGACGATATTGCAGTTATTCTTATCACTCAGCACATAGCCGAAATGATCAGATACGCCGTTGACCAACACCAGAAAAGCATACCGGCCGTGCTCGAAATTCCGTCCAAGGATCACCCTTACGACCCTTCTAAGGTAAGACACCTTCCGATATATGACGATTTTTATAATTCTGCGCTCACTTTCCCTTCACGTGATTTTTTGGGTAACCTCAGGCTCTGCAGAAGACACCTCGTGTCTCCACGTCTCCAGATGTCCTGTTACCCATGTTTCAATAATGCATTAAATAGTACGTAGCAAGAATGTTACCGTGCATGACTCGTTGGTTTGGGTTCAGTTTGCCGAAATCATTTCGCTGAAACTCAGTTGGCCGAAAACGTTTGGCCGAATCGAAAAATAATATGTTCAGTTCAGGTAGCTAATCTACGACCCTCCGACTTAACCATCAGAGTGAGAGAGAGAGGTGAACCTAGGGGCGCTGGTGCCAAACCTGGCCGGCCTCATCCTATTATTGTTTGTGTTGTTTGAAATGACCCTGGGCCATAACTGACGGACTGAATAATAGTGGGACGTTGAGTGCAGTCTGTTGACGTCGGTAACGCCATCGGAAAAATATCGGGACGGAGCGTCGGTTTAGCGGCTCAGAAAAACTGAGTCAAAACTCAATTCACATAGTCTCCTGTCGGCATCTGGAACCAAGCCGCAAGGGTCGATAATTACGATAGTTTGTCCGCAAAAAAGTCTAGTGTCTCCTCAATCCCGGATATTTGTCTTCCAGATAAAATGCTGTCCTGTATCTATCTTATAGTTATATCGCTAGCATTAGCTGCGTGTGTGAATTAAAATGGCTTCGTCAATTGAACCAAACGCATTAAACGGATAGTGGCATACATGGGCCGGAAAAATCCGGAATGGGGGTCTGGAGATCTCGGGTGTCCCTGAAAGAAGTCCAAAAACACCTATTTTGTCTTAAATAAGCGAAAATTTTCTCCCTCGGGGAAGGGGGGCGAGCAGGGGTGGTATTGGCTGGCGAGAGGAGAGGAGGGTGTAAACCCACCCTAACCCCCGCGGCCCATGTATAGGTGGTTAGCTATGGTGCCCTTTAGGTTTGGCCAAACAATCTCATAACAGCATGGCAGAGGTCATAAATTAGCTACCTGAACATATTATTTTTCGATTTTGCGAACTGAACTTTCGGCGAATCGTACAGTCGACGAACTGATTTTCGGCCAACTAACTGATTAGTCGACGAACTGAGCATTCGGCGAAACGTTTTAGGCCAACTGAGTTTCGGGAAATGGCGAACTGATCGTATCCCGACTCGTAACAGCTCAGCTTAACGCCGTTTATGGTACCGGTAACTAGGCTAGTGGCACCATTATGGTACCGGCACCATAAACGACGTTAAGTGCCAGACTGTACTAATTTGTGGTATACTAGACAAAAATGCTCGATTTTCTTAAAATCTCTTCTGGACCCCTAAAGTATTTTATATCAAACGATAGCAAATTAACAGAGCTACAAAAGTAAAACTGGCCCAAACTCACGGGTCTAACTCAATTTTGTGCGCGCTGAATCGAATTCTGCTGTCCGTTTCTCGATAGAATGCACCAGTTATGAGATAGATGCGGTTTTATGTCTATGTGTATCGGCCAGTTTTTGAAAATCCAATTTTCATCGAGTTTTGGCCTTAATTCAAACGGTCTGTTCTCAGTCTGTTTTTGTTCGATTTTGCTCAAATTGTCAGAATTTATTAACAAAGCAATTGAGTAGATGTGCCGCAAATTTGGTGTGGAAGTAATGCATACATGTAACAGGTCATCCGCCGATGGGGGGGGTGGGGGGGTCTGGCGCCGGCCGGGGGGAGGGGTCTGAGCCAAAATAATTGGGGGAGGGGGGAATTAACACAATTTTTGTGTGTGAAAGTGTAAAAAATTGCAAAAATTTGCTCGAAAATTTGCTTGCCAGAAAAATCTGAGGGGGGGGGTCGGTGAAATCGTCTCGGGGGGGGGGTCTGGCCTAAGTCGGGTGGGAGGCAGACCCCCCTGTTACATGTATGAAGTAATGGCCCTTGCCGATTCTTTGTGTTATGTAAAAAACCAGTGTTGCTAAAGAAATGGTGTTAAATGATGAAATGAATTTTCACTCCAAATTTTCAGATATTTACGTAATTGCTTTGTTAACAAATGCTGACGATTTGAACCAAATCGAACGAAAACACACTGAGAATGGACAGTTTGATTGAAAGCCAAAACTCGATGAAAATGATGCATGGACATGAAACCTGAAATATCTTGTAATCTCGTGAGTTTCAACGTTTGGACCACGTTGCCCCAAGTTGAAAATTAGATAGTTAAACAGATTTTTCGCACGATTTTTAAGAAAGTGGCATGTAAGAAATTTAATTTTTTTAATCAACAAGAAGAAAGATTTTGAGAAAATCTAGCATTTTTGTCCAAAGCCAATCTTTTTGAAATGGACTTCAGATCCATATACTGTACCCATACATGGACGCAGGGATCCGTGGGGGTTTGCCCACCCCCAACTTGGGCTCGACCCTCCCAAACGACCTCCCCCACCGACTTAAAGCCGACCTTAGTTCCTGACCGCAGCCACCAAAATCGTCGCGACCCCGCCCCAAACCGCAGGCCCACCTCTAAATGTTCGGATTTTGACTACCCCAACCCATTTTTCCGGCCCATGTGTGACTGTACCTATGTGGAAGAATCCCTGACTCTTAATCTGTGTTGAATCGCATGAGGATGTGTTATTTTACTGCAGCAAATATCTCCAAAAATGGTTCTGGAATACAGATCTTTGTTTTAGGACAGTATAATGCATCGAGCCAAAGGAATGTTCAATCCTGAAGATTTTCGCTGATTCACTGTTGTTCACGTCACTTCTTCATACAAGTGCTGGTCGGTCTGTCTACATCTAGTCTCCCTCTAATTTATTTCTAATTTAGTAGTGTTTTGCCGCCTGAAATGTGTAGAGGAAACGTACAAACTAAATGATGTAAAAGTAGTCCGTTTGTTATTCAACATTCCAAGTTAGTTGTGATTATCGAGTTAACTCAGTAAAACAATACTGTCTTGAATTTTGTTTTTGTCCACTGTCGCTTGCGATTGGCTTCGGTCGTGCCTTCTGGTGTTTTAGTGCGCTACCAAGTCTTTTAGTCGGTTGCAGGGAAATGGCGTATCCGACTAGCCGATCTCGTCCAAACATTTTGATCACGGGCACGCCAGGTACTGGAAAGAGTACGTTGGCAGGTGAGATTGCCGAGAAAGGATCCATGATGCATTTCGATGTTGGGAAAATAGTTGAAGAGCACCAGTTCTACCAAGAGTACGATGAACAGTACGCTTGCCACGTTCTGGACGAAGAGAAACTGCTTGATTTTATTGAAGTTAGATATTTTGGTGTTCCTCAAGATATACCGGTACCCTTATAGAGCATCTCAACTTGAGTATCACCTGAATCACGCCCCAAATCTTGACAAATATGGGATTTAAGCCACAGGTTTCGTCTGTAATCTCATTGTTCGTTTGTTTGTTTGTTATGTCCTCTTCATTTGGTGCCGAGACTGGCCAGATAGATAGAAAGGAAGGGTGGGAACAACCAGAGTCATACATGTACTAGGGGGGTTTGGGGGGTTACTCCCCCAGCTGGAAAGGCCAACCCCTCACCCCCCCGAGACAGGTTAAGGGACCCCCCCCCCCCGACCAAAAAATACAAGTACTAGTGGTGGCTCCAGTATTAACAAACTGGGTCAGAAATCACTAATTTTTAGCCTAAAATTCACTTGAAAAGCCTTTGGAAACCGAATTTAGCGCTTCCACAGCTGATATTTAAGAGAAATCGGTGTTTTTGGAAGCCCTTTTTGTCATTTTTGCTTGTTTTTAGCTCTAAAAAGCTATTTGGCAGCTTAAAATTGCGATTTTTAGCATCCTTACAGAAAAAAACGTGCTAAAAACGCATTTCCAGGCGTTCTGGAGCTTTTTGAAATTTTGGACCCCACCTCTGGATGAAACCCCCCCTCGACCCCCCATCTGAGGAAACCCCCCCTCCCCCCAGGTCGGCCCGGAGCTGTTACATGTATGACCAGAGTGGTCCCGGCACCAACGAAAAATTTGTTAGCTAAGAGAAACAATATTATACAGAGTAACAGGCGATTATATACGTACGTACCCGTTTCAATAGGTACTGTCACTTCGCGGACAATCAGTCTGCGTGAGGTGGTTACCATAGTACTGTCAGCTCGGTTGCAGGTCAGAGGGGAATATCAGGGGACTTTAAAATTTGTTAGAGGATCAGGGGATTTTAGTTCTTGTCAGGAATTTTTGGGCGTCACTCCTTAAAAAGATGAATTTAGTACAGTAGGTTGTAGACGCAGCAATAAATACGTAGTGCCAACTACCGGAGATTTCCAATTAGTATCCCACCCCACTTAATAACCCACTGGGATATTACATGGACCCTTGTTCCACTTTATATCCCATGGGATATTACATGTACTTGGCGGCAATGTTTATGTCAAATTTGTAACAATTTTCTTTACACACGCATACTGTATCTATGATAAAACATTGTTCCGGTTAATATCCCATGCCGTTTCCAGTTAATATCCCATGGCTTTGTCCAGTTAATATCCCAGGGATATTAACTGGCGGCAATGTTTTCACTGAGAAACGTGATTTTCCGTGTTATATCCCCTGGGATACTAAGTGGAAAACCCCGGTATACCATGCTCGGCCGACCACATATCACCCTCTGGTGCGACTGGTCCACCACATTTTAACCTGTCAGCGCCTGAACGCGTTTTTGTGAGATTGTAAATTTTTGTATCGCCGCTCATGCTTGTGCTTTAATTACTACCTACGAGCACTTCGGCAAGTCAATTGGTTTTGCTGTTATAGGAGCAGTTAGAATCGAGTAGCGGCGGCAATCTGCTCGATTACCATGGCAGCGATTTTTTCCCGGAGCGCTGGTTCGACGCTGTCTTTGTTTTGCGCACAGACAATACGGTTCTGTACGATCGTCTGCACTCGAGAAACTACAACGAGAAGAAACTGAGGGAGAACATCGAGTGCGAAATATTCGGAACGCTACTAGAAGAGGCCAAGGAAGCGTACAAAGAAGAGATTGTGCACGAACTGCAGAACAATAACACTGATGACATGGAGCGAAATATTGAATTGATTTGTCTGTGGATTAATGACTGGAAGTCTGGTTAAATGGTTTCTTCTTCTTTTGCACCATCATTTATCCTTTGGTCTCAGTCCAGTTTTACGGTTTAATTCGTTTCTTATGTGTCATTTGGTGCATGGTCCACAGCTCAGAGGGGGACAGCCAAGTCTCTATGCGTAGCTGCCTGGCGAAATGCTCAAAATTTCGGTGGGTAATTTGAATTTTTTGCAAATGTTTGGCGGAAAATTGAAAAAATTTCGCTTAAAATTCAAAACTTTGTACGGTAGTTAAAGTTGAGTTTTCGATAAAAACTGCCCAAGTAACTGTATTTCTAACAAATTTTGTAAAAAAATCGAAATTTTCGTTGAAAATTTGCGAAAGTTTCTGGTTTGGTGCGTAGTTGCCTGGAGGAAGGGTGCGTAGTTGCCAAAATTGATTTATATGGCTTAAAAACGCATCTGGGGCTTTGCAGCAGCCTCTCGCAACGTTTGGTAGATTTTTATTTTCGTCCCCCTGGGCACCTCCATGCTGCACATGTATGATTTGGTACTACTTTGCAGGAAACGGGACCATCATGTGCTATTTGTGGCGCGTTATTAGACAGGGTGTGAGGTGGAATCCAAATGAAATGCAAGCTAAGGCAATTCTGGCAATGAATTTGAAGCCTGTGCAGTCTATTCTACTGACCTTTGATCCGTTCGCTGAAAACAATCAGTCCGTCAGGTATCATTGTATGGTTTTGTTCTTTGCTCGGTCAGACATGGCGGTCTTACTAAAATGATCGGCTGATTACTGTAAAATGCGTACGTATGTATGTAGGTCAAGCTTCATCTGATCCAAGGATGAGAGTTTTTGTTTGACTCGAAGATAGAAAGGTACTGTATTGCTGTACAGTGCAGTACGAACTCTAAAATGTCGCCTCCGTTCCGTACGAATACCCAGTATCATACATGTAACAGCTCCGGGCCGACCTGGGGGGAGGGGGTAGGGGGGGGGTTTCCTCAGATGGGGGGTCGAGGGGGGGTTTCGTCCAGAGGTGGGGTCCAAAATTTCAAAAAGCTCCAGAACGCCTGGAAATGCGTTTTTAGCACGTTTTTTTCAGTAAGGATGCTAAAAATCGCAATTTTAAGCTGCCAAATAGCTTTTTAGAGCTAAAAACAAGCAAAAAATGACAAAAGGGCTTCCAAAAACTCCGATTTCTCTTAAATATCAGCAGTGGAAACGGCAAATTCGGTTTCCAAAGGCTTTTCAAGTGAATTTTAGGCTAAAAATTAGTGATTTCTGACCCAGTTTGTTATTACTGGAGCCACCACTAGTACTTGTATTTTTTGGTCGGGGGGGGTCCCTTAACCTGTCTCGGGGGTGAGGGGGGTTTGGCCTTTCCAGCTGGGGGGAGTAAACCCCCCCAAACCCCCGCCTAGTACATGTATGCCCAGTATTCTTTCTTTTTGTCAACTTTGAGAATTTCAGGGAGTTCTGGTATACAGTTACCACTCCCAGAGTTAAGGATACAAACCCGAAATGCAGAGTGCAAGCGGACATAAGAAACGATAGAAAGCCACCGGAAATCTTCGTTAAATTGAGTGAGTTTGTCTTCTGTTATGCAAAAGCTCAATAGGTAGGTGCTGACTGACAGTTAGAAGTGGCTAGACTAGAACTGACTTTAACGGACTTGCTGATCTATGATTACTAATCCTAAACTTCTGCAGACAACGAAACCAAGTTACGATTCAAGACAGAAAATTTGAATGTGCTAGAAATTCTGAGAATCTTCAACAAACACGCCGAACTAGCTTCGACTCCGAAAGCAACCTAATCAAACGGACATTGATTTAACGTGCAGAATATGGTTAGTGTTTGTTAATCAGTTTTTGATAAGATCCCTTCTAGCATCTCATTCGTATTCACTTCTCATTAACATGCATCAATGCAAACGCGTAATTGCGGCCTCCGAAAACCATGCAATATCCAATTACCGCTTTCCAATGGTCTTGTCTTGTTTCCGAAGCTCAAGGAATGTTCGTGCTGTCAGTGCTAGTGGCATCGCTGCTTATCGGCCAGTGCTCCAGCTTTTCTCTCAGCAAAAGCTTCGCTCGCCCTCATTACTTGGCCAAGTGGAGCGCCTGGCTACCGTACCAGAACAAGGAAAAACCGTTGCAATTCAGAAGCAGACGTGCTAATCGTTTGAATGATTTTCTGAGCAGGCAGTATATAGGCAAGTCAGTGTTGCCCCGAGCGGAGCATGTGAACATGCTAACCTAAGTTCTCGATCTGTTCGTACGTTAAAGACTTTTATCGCTGTTCAGATGACAAGATGCGTTGCAGCTTTTGCAGATTAGTGTCGTCTAGGATCAGAGTCATTTTGTGCAGTTGGTTCTCGCAGACACTCATTCTTGTCCAGATGTCGCTGCTGCTCAAAGTTGCGCCGTCGACTACTGAAACAAAATTTCGTTATCGGTTGAGCCGTTTTTTTACTGCGCAACTGGCGCCTTTTTTATTGTCAATGGAATTTGAGGGGCTTTTAGTGTTATTGAATTTCAATGTGCTCCACTTAGCTTTCCGCTGCTGTTAGTGCCTGCATTTTATGTAAGAAGCGTCCATCTGCTCAAACTCCAAAAGTTTGAAATTGGCCTTTATAGTTTGATCATACATGTGGTTGGGTCTTATAATCCCATCAACGGCCGATTCTAGGCCCTCCGATGTTCCATGCCTCCGCCCGGAATTTTGCCCACTTGGTTTTTAGGAAATAGGCCAACCCTCTTCCCTGGTAACTTATGCGCCTCAAGTTTATCCAGCCTGCGCTACGTACGTGTGCATGGGGGTGCCCAGCGGTTAACAGGGGGCACGAAAATAAAAATCTACCAAACGTTACTAGAGGCTGCTAGAAAGCTTCCAGATGCGTTTTTAAGCCACAGAAATCAATTTTGGCAATAAGCACCCTTCCTCCAGGCAACTACTCGCCGAACCCGAAATTTTTTCAAATTAATCTGGAAACTTTCGATTTTTTGACAGCGTTTCTGTCAGAAAAGTGTTTTTTGGACAATTTTTTGTCGAAAATTTGATTTTTACCACAAAATTTTGAATTTTAGTAAAAAATTCGAATTTTTCGCCAAAATGTTGGGCAAAAATTTAAATTCCCCGGCAAAATTTGAATTTCCCACCGAAAATTTGCACCTATGTCCAGGCAACTACGCGTGGAGACCTGGCCGTCACCCCTGAGCCGCCGACCATGCACATGTATGCTGCGCTAAAATAAGGCAGTGGTAAGCAAATACTGTGTTGCGTACTTGACGGCTTTCTCATGTCGGTGTCGTTTGAGTAGAGGTCGACCGGTCTGGGCGCCTGGTGCATCTTTGCGTGGTTCACTTTCTTGCGGTTTTTAATTTGCCGGATGGTCTTGCTGGTTTTTGAATCCGGGTTGCGGGCGTGGAAGCACTGTTTGAGTGCGTAGACCACTACGTGCACCAGTCCGATCACTCTGATGCCCACCCAGAAACACAGGATGCCTCCTATGCTTGAGACAAAGTCGTCGAACTCGTAGTCGTACTTCTCCACAAATTTAGGGTAGATTGTGTGCTAAAATTAGTAGTTGGGCGGGAAAGTTGCGTTTTAACTGACAAAGCAAACGTTCTGTCTTATAAGCACTAATAGAATGTGACAACGCAAACGTAGCGATTACGCTGTAAGCGGAGACACAACATAATACCGTAGTAGCGTAGCGGATGCGGTATTTCAATCAGTAAAGTAACTTTTCACCTGGTCCAGCTTCAGTTGTACGCCGAGAAACGGCTGTTTGATGTCGAGTGCATTTGTTTTCGAGTCCTCCTCAATCAAATCGAACAGTGACTCGTCACATGCGTGGTGCGTCATGCCCACGCATTCCCTGTAACATTTCTCAGCGTCGATGTCCTGCTTGCAGGGTTCGGTGCAGAGTGCTGCACCGTTTTCAGCGTGAGCGTAGTTGAGCGTCCAGGGCACACAGCCGCATGTTTTCTTGTAGAGTTGAGCCTTGCATTCGTCTTCGCAAACTCGGATTGTTTTGTTGAAGCAGCTAGAATGCGCGTCTTAAGGAAAGACTGAGAAATAAGTGAGTGCGTACTTTTGTATAGTGGAGACGAATCTAGCGATTGGCAATAGTTTGGCGGTTTTGGTACTGAACGCTTTGACCGCCAGAACACCTCCGGGAGTGATTAGTGAACCGCCGCTGAACTTTTGGTACGATTTTACCATTGGCTCGATGTATGACTCGTAGAAGATCCGATCCACACTATCTCCATCCATTCTGTTGTCCAAGAACTCGTATAAGCCTTCGCAAGTGTCTTCAGTAAGGTAGGGAACGGCTTCTGTTATATAAAGGGCTGTTTGAGTCCACTGGGGCAGGTAGAATTTGACATCGATCTCTGTCACTCCGGAGTGCAGCTTGATGCGGTATTTGTTTTCAGTGTATGTTGTCTTCAGTTCTTCGTGAAGGTTCTCTGTATGCAGTTGCGTGTCTTCTAGGAAGATGGTTAATCCTTTTCCTACACCCAAATTGGTGACTATCTGCGCTTGGAAGTACATCGCCAGAGACTTGAACAGTTTTTTGAGCAGATCTTCAGGTCGCAGTCCGATTTTCTCCAGGTGTTCCAACTGGCGCTGCCGATTTAAACTGTTTTCGTTGGGCCGCATACTTTGAAGATCTAGTAAGGCTTCTGTGAAAGCGTAGGGGTTCCAGGTTGAGAGGCTGATGTTAAAAGACGTCGTCATGTCTTCTCCTTCATAATAATCAGTGCTGTTTGGTGGTGCATTCGGAATTGGGGTTGGTGGACCTGGACCAGCCGCTTGCCTCCTCCGCGTCTCTTCAGGAATTACGTGTCTATAGGGCCAGTTGGAATGGAGGTTAAAGCTTCTCTTCAGTCCCAGATCTGGTGCACTGTTCAAAAATTGTGCCTTGCTCTGTGCGTAGACTTGATCGTCCGGCCCGTATGTGTGGAATGCAGCCAGTTGGTCGACGGTGGTTCGGATAAGCTGCTCCATCTCAAAGCTGTCGTCGGCCAGTGCCTGTAAGAGCTGACAAGGGTGTTTGCTGGCGAAGTTGCGCGTCACAAAGTCGCGGTCGTACTCGATCAGAGGAACGCGCAGTAGTACGTCGAAGTCGGGCAGTTGCTTGGTCTCCAGACCGGCGGCGGCTTGAGCGTTGGTTTGAGTCGGTCGTGAGAAATAGCGGGTGGCCGACATTAAAACCAGAATGGCGCAAAGTGTGTACAAGATGCCGACGATCAGGTACCAGAATAAGGCTTCGCGCTTGGTTTTCGAGTAGTAAATGTACTTGAAACCGCTGAAGCTTGTTGTTGCGTACCATTTGTTATGCCACAACCAGCCGAATGTGGACGGCTCTGGGTTGACCCCGCCAGACGCTGAATTTGCGCTGGCCATTACACAGAGAAGGTGAAGTTGGGCTGTGGTGGCAGGTCTAACAACAGTTGCTGCAGAAACGGTAGCCAAGTAAAGCCGTTTTGGTAACTACACTACGTGCATGCTAGATTGATTAGGTGATCTGGACCAGAATTTAATGGATTGTTTTAAGCACGCACAATGGACGAGCTTTCAAAGTTGGTCCGTCAACCATTGTCTGTTTTTCACAGTTTGATGTTCTCTCTCAACTGACTCAGTGCGGCAAACTATTTGTCTAACTTGAAAAAGAAATTCGACATTTGCACTAATTGCTTAGACACATCTGAAACACATTCGTTGCGAACGATTACTGTTGCTGTCTTAGTAGCACTAGTGCACGTTACAACAAAAGTGCTTGCATTGAGATGGTGCAGTTCTACGAATGGCTATGATTAGCTACCCAGTCTAATCAACGAACTTGTCCTAAACGATCGAGCATTGAATTTTCACTTTTTAAGAGCAATTCTGTCACAAACCGATGCAGAAAGCTAGAGCGGTGTGGACAGTTGTAATATGATCAGATACGTACATAAGTATCGGTATGTCCTTTCACGTATGTATGCCATTTAAATCTGGCACAGCAGAAAGCTACTTTATTTACATTGTACGTACATACTCTATGTTTCCCTGAAGATGAGCTGTAAACTACGTACGGTACGTAGAAGTGCGGTGTAATGAATGAGAAGTGGGAGCGAGACTTATCGCAGTGGACACGCTCGGTCTAATTTTGTCGGATGATCGCCTGAGGGTCTAGCGGATCCCGATATTAAGCGCTTGATTATAGGGCGTCTCTGCCATAGCTACGAGATTTGAATTAACCACTCTGCCTTCGTTCCAGCCTCACTTTGTTGTTATGGGCGCCTGTGAGTCCACTCGTGCGTCCAAGGTCAAACTGTCCGAGGAATCCACTGTGTCCATTGAGTCCAAGGGACTTCCACTGAGCCCCAAGCACCGTCTGCTGCTGCTGAACTCGTGGAATTCGCTGGACGATTGCGCTCGCAATGTGTGTCTAAGTTCGGCTTTCGTGCGTATGCTGCTGCAGTCGGACGCCATTCGGAAGACATTCGACGTAGAAGAGCTGCATACTGAGTTCGAGATATCCAACAACGACCGTATCGTGTCGCACGTACAGACTGTGAAAAAATTTCTCACTAATTCTGTCGATTTGATCAAACTGGAGAAGGACGCCGACGCTGTCAGTCTGTGGCAGTCCGTCGGACGAAAACATATCAAGGCAAGACAGCAAGTGTGGGCACTGGAATATTTTCAGGTAGGTACTGCATGTACTGTACGTGTGTGATGCAGCTAATAAATAGCAAAAATTACCATTCTGTTATGTATGTATTGCGTACGTAGGACAGATTTTTAGTTGTATTTAGGTCATAAGGCACATAGCGTCAGCAACAGGCTCAGTTTCAGATATTCACCTTGGAAATATGTAACTCTATCACAGAGCAAGTGGTGCAGAGTGGCGCCAACCTGCCAGCTGACGAATGCTTTGAGGTCTGGAATACTCTCTTGCAACTAATGACTGCTCAGATGAGACTGGTTCTGTACAAACGGCAAAGTCGCAAAAGCATTCTGTCCTGACAGTCTGCACGGTGCCTAGTAATTCCGCAGGCGCTATTTCCTATCCATTTGAAGCAGCCAAGTCAATGCAGTGTCCGTCTACGTGCATTAATCTGTATATGACACTGGAAAATTAGATTACGCCATTACGCTTGTCTTTTATTCCGCGGGGACGACAATCTAATTAAAAAAAGCTTTTATCTTGCTTCAAGTTGTGCGAAAGACAGAACAAGAGATGTACTTGAGGTTAACAACGCCGACGTAAGTCTTCTTGCGCACTTAACTGCCTCAAGTCCACTCATTCCTTACTCTGATGAAACTACTATGAAAGCCTGGCACACTAGAGCTCGTAAATTTCGAGACAAACCGGGGCCGGACATTTGAACTGTTTGCCAAGGTAGCTGAGTTTTCCAGAGTCGGTGTCAATCGAAAATGGAACTATAGTGTCGCTGTCCTGATTTCCGCACAAAAGAAGCGTGCTGCTCGGGTCTATGCAAAAGTTTCGGGGGGCCACACCTCTAGTTGACTCGTATCCTAATAGCGAAAGTCGGCCAGTATGCTGGTTGACCGAAAACATTGCCAAATTATTCCGTCGTCCTCTGGTAGAAACGTAGAGAAAGTTTCCATCTGGCGTTAAATGAATATCGGCCACTGCCTGGTATTCGGCGTCTGGAACGGCATGGTAGTCTTCCGCTGTTTCGGCCACACAATTGAGCGGCTCCTGTATTTGTGTAAGTGTTCGGTCCCAGTTCACTTTGAAGCCAATCACTGTATTGTCCAACTCGCAACAAACGTAAACAAAGTTGGCAGTATGATGAATGGTAAGATGTCGGGGTCCAGAGCCTTCCGGCAGACCGATCGACGGTTGCTTATCGAACGGTTTCAGTGTTTGTGTCAGGATGCCAAAGGTGTAAACCCGATCGGCTCCCAAATCAGCTACGTAGAGCAGTCGGTTTTCGCCATGGTGCACGGCACAGTGGGCGTGAGGTGCCTCTTGTCTGTGTGGCACTTTCCTGGAAGCGTCGAGAAATTGTCGGAACCAAATCTGTTTTAGCGTTCCGTCGACCGGGTGCTGTTCAAAGGCGATGGCAGATCCAGAATTATAGTTGGCAACGAAGACAAGATTGTCGAGTTGGGAAACGAAACAGGCACCGGTGCCTTTGCAGTCGTATTTGGCCACAAACTCTACCTTTCCCGCCGCCAGATCGCTAACTCTGAACACGTTTAGACCGTTCGCTTGCACTGTTGCTTTTTCCTCTACCACGTACAGCCAACGTTGGTTGCGACTGAGGCAGATGTAGGAGGCTTCTTTGGCCGGGATGACAGCAATTGGCTCTATATTTACTTTTGCACAGCCAGGCAAGTGGTCCAAACAAAACACGTGCACCCCTAGTCCGCCGCCAATTCGACCGGTGGGCGGTGCAGGACCGGAATAGGTACCTACGTACAACACTTTCTTCATGGCAACGCCACGTGTGAGAGAGAGAATGCAGTGAATGTTGTAGCATGTCGCGTTCGTGTCTTATCTGGTTATTATCGACCCCTGCAGACTGGTTTTTATGTGTTTGCTCGACCGAGTTTTGCGCTGTCTACTTGAACGCTTCAAACGCAAAACGTAATAAAACTATTTCCTAATCCCAAGACGATATCAATCCTATTACGGTAAACTCAACTGTCCTTAATCGAATGAGGCAAAAACGCTGCCGTCAATTTTCAACTAACGTACATGTTACGGTTCGTCAAAATATTGAATTTTCGAATACATATACATGTATAGATATGAAATGAAACGGATCTACGTTGGGAGCTGATTGGCATGATTTATCCGTTGAATTAGAAAATCTAAATGCTCTCTCTCGTTAAAATTCCGTTTGGTTGCCTCGCCCCTTAACAAGGTGATGATATTATTCAGTTAAAACACGAAATTTTTGGTTTTTCAACGACTGGAAAAATTTAGACGCTGCCGTACCTAAGCAAATGAAAGTTTCATGCTATGAATGATGACAGTTTGAGACTGAAAAATGGAGCATTTGATCATAAATTCAATATGTTTTCAAACTTGTATTTTAAATACATAATGGCCCCATAATACCTCCGAATGATACATACACATATATGTATTCCAAAAATAATACATAATATGTATTTTTTGCATATATTTATATGTATCCCCTTCGAGCAGACCATCTAACTTCGGGCTAATTCTTGTCGAGCTAATTTGATTTTTTGACGAAATTGTGATTTCGCTAATCCAATGAGGGCGTTCCGATTAGAAATTCGTCGTTTGGGCTCGGTGGGGTTAGGCTGGAATTAGACCGCCATTAGATATCAATTGTAATCAAACGCGCCCGAAATTAATAACGACCAGATCCTAATCGGCTCCAGATTTGAAGAACTCGGCAAATCGCGCCGATTTCAATATTACGCCCCCAGAGAGGATTGGAAAAGCTAATCCGGTAGCAGTTCGATATTGATTTACAATATTGTTCCTAATCGGGACAGTGCTCCAATACCGCGCTAATTTTCATACGCCATATGGCGTGGAGACGTCCCCAAAGGGGTATTCCACAGTAGTACATGTACAATACTATACGCATTCATGGTGTTGATTCTAAACATCAACAATTTCTAAGCAAACAGGAGCAGGACAGTGAAATTGAAGGTCCAGATAGGTAAGTTTTCCGCTGTTCTGGTCGATGCGGAACGGCACAATTGTGTTGCTGTCCTGATTGGCACAGAGCAGCAATGTTCCACTAGAATCAATGGTAAAGTTGCGAGGACACACCCCTCTGCAACTCTCGAAGCCCAGCAAGCGCAGTTGGCCCGACTGCTGGTCAACTGAAAACATGGCCAGGTTGTTTCTGAGGCCTCTCGTAGACACGTACAGGTATCGTCCGTCCGGAGTCAAATGAATGTCGGCCACACATTGATAAATTTCTTGCGGTTCAGCAAAGTAATCTGCCGGGTTTTCTGCTAAACAGTTCAACGGCTCTTGGATTCGGCTGAGTGTCTTGTCTGTATTAACCCGAAAGGATATTACCGTATTAGAGAGCTCGCAGGCTACGTACACAAAGTTAGCCGTGGGATGGATGGTTATGTGGCGAGGGCCCGAGCCTTCCGGAAAGCTGATCGAAGGCTGCTTGTCAAACGGTTTCAAGCTGTTGTTCAGTATTTCGAAGACGTATACTTTGTCAGCGCCTAAGTCGGCTACATAGAGAAGGCGATTCTGGGCATGGTGAACGCAAGAGTGAATGTGTGGAGCTTCCTGTCTGTTGGCCACTTTGCCCGACCAATCGAGGAACTGCTTGAACCAGATCTGACTCAGAGTACCGTCGCTTCTGTTCTGTTTGAAGGCGATGGCCGAGCCGGAGCTGTAATTGGCCATAAACACTAGATCATCTAGTTGCGACACGTAGCACGCCTCGGTTCCCTTTCCGTCGTATTTTGATACCAAGCTAAGTTGGCCGGTCTCGAGGTTGTCTACTTTGTATACGGCCACTTTGTTCTCTTGCGGGTTTTTGTCTTCGCAAACTGCATACAGCCATTTTCGATTGCGATTGAAGCAAAGGAAGGACGGCTGATGGGCAGCAACCACTGAGATTGGCTCGAGATTAACTTGGTTGGCGTCAGGGTCGTAGTCCAAACGAAAGACGTGGATTCCTTTGGCACCACCCGGCAAGCCGTGCACGGGTTTGGAGCCGGTGTAGGCGCCCACGTACAGCACTTTCATATTACTGCTCTCGCCTATCGGGTACATGGCTGGATAGATAAAATCTACAGGGCAGTCAGTAAACAAGTGACGCAGACATCTGCAGCAGCAGCAGCAGCTTTCACTGCCTGACACGAATTTAACGTACGTACTACTACGTTTGCTGGCTCTATCGATTGAAGGGACGCCGTAATTTGGAAAACATAAACTAATCGAGCTCTGACGCCACGACCAAATTGCTAGTTACCTACGTGCCGCCATTGAATGGAGATGATCGATAAATTGTGAAAAACGTCTAACCGCATATACGTACATACAGTACGTACGTAACTGTAAAACTGCAACTCAGTTAGTTGATAAACGAGGAAACATTTCTTCAACAGACTCTATGAATCTTTCGGTATTACAAAGGCTCTTGAGCAATTTTCACCATATTCATGTAAATCTCAGGGGCGGCTCGCAAGCCCCAAATGAAATCCAAATGGTTAAATCCGTCAAGCTCTTTCAGTAGTTTGAGGTTTTTCACTTTTGGCACCATTTTATTCACATCGGTCGGGTCTCCCAAAATATCTTCTTTGCCGTAAAAGGCATAGACCTCTACTTCCAGATTTTCCGGGTGGTATTGGGGCGGTGTGTCCTAAGCAATGTACGTATGTACTTGCGCCTACTACTGCGTAGTCGTTGACAGCAAGCTATTCTTTCATTTATTATATCTATGCCTACCTGACCATAATGTTTTTGGTTGAGCTGAGGAAGAATGTAATCGTAGGCTTGGTACTTGTCGGTATTCACGCCCTAAATAAAACTTCAAAGTGAATAGTGAGATTAACTACAATACTAATACTACGCATACCTGAGCGAAGTGTACGATGTTTTGGGTTGAAGTTCCTGCAGGAGTGTGACTCATGTAAACTGCGGACCGGCTCTACAAGTTCTCACATCACAGCTGAATTGAAATTAAGTAAAGCAGTAATCTATTCTTGACCGTAAGCAAAGCCAGATAACGGTCATTGTCATCACTGGTGCGGGTGGTTACAACAGTTGGAGTAGATTAACGTACCTCATTCAGTTGGTGACTGTTTGGCCCAGCGATTAGAAAGAGAATATCATCACAGAAAACGTTTGTGTACGACCAACCGCACAAATATTTCGCTGCAAGTTTCATCCAGTAGTTACTCGGTAGAAATTCTCCGCCACCGAAAAGGTCAAACAATAGCTAAAGCACCATGTGAAATGGCCAAAAATCATTAACAGAAAAAGTAATTTTACTTGAGCCTCAGGGGCAAGTGGTGCAATTGTCTTTAGTAGTCCTCCGATATGTCCCACTGTCATCACGGGCGCCAATGCGAAAAATTTTCTTACCTGGAAGCTTTCTTGCCTGTACATACATTTTGACGTGAGTACAAAGAACTCTTTTGGCTCTCTGTCTAATTGTAACCTTTTTAGCAAGTTCTGGATCATTAGAAAACTGAGCAAAGGCGGTCATTGTTCCCTCAGAATGTCCACCGTAGTAAAGCTGTGATTTTCCACTAACGTTAAGAGCAAAATTGATCATTGCCGGTAGATCATATTTGGCCATTTCATCCCAGCTACAAAAGCCCTCGATTTCGGGATTAGTGTCAGCTATTTTTAAATACAGTAAAACCTGAACTCCCAGAAAAGGTCATCATTGGGACTGAGAGTCTCGTGTCGTCTGCCATAAGTGTTTCCACGGAAATTACCAAGCCACACATCGAATCCGTGGTCGGCCAGTATAAATCCTGTAGTATACAATAGTTAAGCGGGAGCACCGTACTATTTTTAAAACGTTACCTGCTGATTGCCAAGGCAAATTGGTGACCCAGTTGGCACTAGAACAGAGCAGACCGTGCTGCATAAAAAAAACAGGTCGCGGTGCTGTTCCGGGCCCAGCCTTTCCATAAGGTATTCGGTGGACCTCAAGGATGTAACCATCAGCGGTATGAACATCGTACACTTTGACTGGGTAGCCCCAACGATCATGTATAATTTGTGGCTGCAAAAATAATTTCTATCAATCGTAATGAAAGACGTCTCATCTTCATACAACTGTCATATATTCCTCGGGATCGTGCTCTGTGGAAGCAAAGGAACGCTGACAGCAACAAAATAAAGCTAGTACAGCAATAATGAGTCTCATTTTGAGTGTGTAAGCCGCAAATTGAGCAGAGCAGTAAATGTAATGGAATGCACCAATAGTCCTTGTGTGAAGATAAATAAGAATGATAAGCAGCAGATAAGCTGAGACAATAGACAACTGTCTTTTGTCTTACGTGCTTTTGCGACATTAGGTCCGGGAGGCGCTTTTTATGCACATCTCGCACTCACGGCACAGGTATTAAATGCAGCCCCACAACTATGTGCAGGTGGCATTTTCTTAGATCTTGAATTGGAATGGCAATTTATAGACAATAATATCTCGCAGTAATTTATCTCTCCTGTCAATCGATCATAATTATTGTCGTGCTTGCTGCCGTATTTGTTACGCTTACGCTACCACTCTTACCCGCAGTTGTGTCGGAAATTTTCTACAGTAGGTCCTACCTATTCCCGAGCCACATATTCAAAGCCAAGTTTGTGCTATGAAGCTAGACTGCACTAACTGTGCGTGCAGGTGCGATTTGCACGCTTAAGCCGCATGCACTGAACATGTATAAGCATAATAAACACATTGTCAACTGCAATGCAATTTGAAAAATGCAACTGAAAAAATGTCAACTTCTTCAAATAACTTCAAATGAAGCAAACGTATCACTGAACTATGGAAAAGTTGCGAACGAAGAACCGCTGGTTCAGTACCGCGTTGGGTCCGACTCCATATTACCATTTTCCGTCACGGCATGAGTACCCCTTGCGAAGATTAGTGTTTAAAGTGTAGATAATTTTTGGCTAATTTCTCGTTTAATAAGGGGCTAGAGTCCTGGGTTTTGGACGAAGTTTGTTATATTTATGCTTAATCGATAGCAAATTGTCATAGCTACTCATATCACCGTGCGCACGCATATCTGTCAATGGATTCGAACGCTACGATTGATTTAGTAAGTGGCTGCCGAAATCGCGCATTTATCTTGTTTTCCATTTTATTAATTTGTTATTCGGCATCAATGCGAGAAAATACATTTAAGGTAGGCCTACTCACAGGGTAAAATTGGTAGCTATATTTCAAAAATGACCTAGAAAGAAAGGTTATTTTTTCTATTTTTTGTCAGTGTTGGGGTTTAGGTGTGGTTCCGTTTAAAACGAGCCACAGTTCTGCGGTTTTTGGACCCCAATCTTTCCAACTGGGCTTAATATATAGCTAGGGCAGTTGTCCACCTATCCGCGCTTGCGCGCTAAGGTACGTCTCTGCGCATGAATTCTATAGCAAGTTTTCTATGTGTGGTTCCTGGCGAAAAGCGGCCGATAATGGATGAAGTAAGGCGATATGACGAGAGGGCGTAAACAGACGTAGCATGCAGTAATTAGTTGTTGGCGTGTTGATGTTCTGCTATGCAAAACTATAAATTTGGAAGTGAAAAGCAGTTGTTTAATACCACATTCGGTCATCATTCTTGAAGATTTACAATTTGGGTGCGCACCCATTGAAGACATTTTTACTCTGTCTGACTACGCTGAAAGAGAACGCGTAATCTGGAGTAGGATATAATATAATATCTTGAATAAAAGCAAGGAGTAACTAATTAGTTGTTGTTTGGTGTGTGAAACAATAATCAGAGAACAAAACCAATCTTTTGATATCAGATTTAATTGTTCGTGTTTTGTTTGTTTTGTTACAAATAAATTTGCAATCGGAGTACTCGTGCCATTCATGTTGAAAGTTTTAAGGTTTTTAGCTTTTCTATCTCTAAATTACAATGTTTGTGACTTTTGAGAGCATTTTTGATACCGAAACCATCTTCCTTAAGTTTTCATTTCTCCTCCTCAGTAGATTATCTAATCAACCCCTTCCCCTTGGCGAGTGACCTGTTTTACTTGATATCTTTCGTATTCAGTTTCATCAATAGGCCATTCTCCATGAATTGAGAGGCCGACCGTCCACCTTTTTAGCTGCTGTCTGCTTGATTACCAGCTAGGCGAAAGTTAATAGTCCAGGTCCCTCAGTCAGTGACCTGCCAAATAGCTAGTCTGGCCGATGTGCTCTATATAATACTGATGCGTCCCCTAAGGGTACGGGTTAGGTGTAGCTGGGGGGAATCAGGGAAGGTCGGAAATGGACTATACATTTATTAATTAGCTTCCTTATCACTATACGAGGTGCACAAAAACTTTCTCTGGCCTTGCTCGGCCTGTCTGGTATGAAAATTGGCCCAACTTCTAGAAATCCTGCTTTCAAGGTCATATTGAGCATAATAATCAAGTCGAAATTTGTTTTATGAGCTTAGTTGCATGCATCTTAATTTTAGCGATATAATTGAAATGCCCGCTCTGTACTGGACGATGTTCATAAATTTTTGCTTTTTTCTGTCCCAGACCCGCTAAAATCTCCTTCAACCGGGCATGTGCACTTCTCTCTCTTGAAGTTCTCATAATTTTACTACAGTTTGCTTTGTTGAATCTTTTCTCAACCATTTTTAAACGGTTGTAAATTATTTTTGCAGAAAAATCTTGCTGAATGAATGTAATTCTAAACAGGCCTGCATAACTGGTTTAATAGGCAGACAAATTTTGGAAAACCACCAAGATGAAGGTAGATGTTATTATTATTATTATAATAACTGGAATTAAAAATTAGAAACTCAGTTAACGCTCAATTAACTTCTGTAGCATATTCAACTTTCGACCGGACATAAGTTTTGAACGTCTGAACTAAAAAATCTTTATCTCTTTATCTTTTAGTTACGAAAGTTTTGTAAATTTTAATTTCCAAGCTGAAAACCATTTGCCGCAACTTGCTGTCAATGCATACAAGTACTAGGTTTGGGGGGTTACTCCCTGCTGGGAAAGCCAAACCCCCTCACCCCCCGAGACAGGTTAAAAGGGACCTCCGACCCAGAAGTACAAGTACTAGTAGTGGTTCCAGTACTAAAAACCGGCTCAGAAATCACTGATTTTTAGCCTAAAATTCGCTTGAAAAGCTTTCGGAACCCGAATTTGGCGTTTCCACTGCTGATATTCAAGAGAAATGGGATTTTTGCATACATGTACTAGGGGGGTTCGGGGGGGTTACCCCCCTGCTGGAAAGGCCAACCCCCCCTCACCCCCCCCCCCGAGACAGGTTACGGGACCCCTCCCCCCGACCAAAAAATACAAGTGGTGGTAGTGGCTCCAGTATTAACAAACTGGGTCAGAAATCACTAATTTTTAGCCTAAAATTCACTTGAAAAGCCTTTGGAAACCGAATTTGGCGTTTCCACTGCTGATATTTAAGAAAAATCGGTGTTTTTGGAAGCTCTTTTTGTCATTTTTTTCTTGTTTTTAGCTTTAAAACGCTATTTGGCAGCTTAAAATAGCGATTTTTTGCGTCACGCATTTCTAGGCGTTTTGGAGCTTTTTGAAATTTGGGCCCCCCACCTGGGCGAAACCCCCCCTCGACCCCCCACCTGAGGAAAAAACCCCCCTACCCCCCTCCCCCCAGGTCGGCCCGGAGCTGTTACATGTATGGG
>JASANB010003514.1:0-14628 GCA_030248155.1 Sabatieria punctata
AAAACTTCTTCTTCTTCAAAGAATAAAAAGATAGAGCCTGTGATGTTGGGGGCTGTTCATAAATGATGTCGTCCCAAAATCCCGATTTTTCGGAGCCCCCCCCCAAAATCGCCTTGCGCCGTTTCTTGGTACCCGCTTGCCTAAGCTGACGTCGTTTTCCATCCCCCCCCCGATAAAAATGCAGTACATACAGTACTGCCACGTTTTCTTGTTGCCATACGATGTAATCAATGAATAAATCCCTACTAACCACTCTGGGAACATTTTCTGTATTTAGAACCTTTGCCAGAATGTACAAAAATTGAAAATAACACAATCAAAGTTCCCAAAAATTCCGAAAAAAGCTGTGTCGTCATTAGCTAACCCCTCCCCCTCCTGGTGCGTCGTCTATCGTCGCATTTCAGCCAAACCGCACTGCCCCTTCTGGAACGATGTCGTTTATGGACGGCCCCTTGGTCCTGAAGCGAAATATTTGTTTCGATGCTGGTGATATGGATCTGGATCAAGAGATCAGTTCCAGTCAGTAGTTTCAAAACAACTTTTTTGTGCTAAGCTAACCAGAAGTTTCTCTGTAAGCTCTCCAAATTCTGGTGGCAGATCTGAACTGCTAACTCAGTTACAGCAGGACTCCGCACCCCAGCTTTCAAAGAAGGCCTGTTCAAACAGATCGGACTAGATTAGGGATTAGTGGTATAGATCCGGAACAATCTAGACAGATTGCTAGCCCTCATAACAAGAAAGATGGCAATTCGTACATAAGGCCCACACATAAATTTTGAACGGGCATAACTGAGGAACGGAAGGTCGTAGATCAATTCTGATGTCATTTTTGGACTCAGCGGTCAAAAGTGCATCTAATAGCTTGGCGCTGAGCATGTTAGTCGCTTTCAATATAATGTAACAGCAGTTGGCAAATTTAATGAGGCTCACATTTGGACGCGAATAACTCGTGCACTAGACCGAATCTAGACAAACCGAGTTCAGATTCTTAATCAACGAGTAAAACTGCATAAGAATAACTGGTCTGTTGATAAATTTGAGGAAAAAAATTTTTGACGACTGTCTTCAAATCACCAAAGAGGGGGGCTGACCCCTGGAAAGTGCATCCGAAACGTGTCAATTTTGTTTGGCCATCAGTGCTGCATCCGTTCAGGCAGAATCCCCCGGACGCCGCATCTATGAGAGAAGTTATGACGATTTTCTGGAAAAAAAATGATGTCGTAATTACCGAAAATTTCGTAGTTTTTGGAGAATATCTCGCTAACCGGGTATGATCTGGAAACGCGGGTATAAGAAAATGAAAGCCCATCCAAAAAGCTACAAACCAATGTGGAAATGAAAACTGTATGTTAAGAAACAAGTGAATGGTGATCGTTTGAATAAAAGTCGAAAAAATGGCCCGAAAAGTGGCTGGTGACCGAACTTTAGGGGGGTACAGCTCAGGTTCTAGGGGGTCCCCAATGTTCGAACATTCACCGTTGGTGGTCGTTTGGCATCTACTTTAACATATTTGGATACCAGCCGGATCGGAGAAAAAAAGTTGCTTGAACATCCTAAGTTGACTTTCTCGCAAAATGCATGTTAAGTGCCTGAGTGAGTACCATAAAAAGCGTAAAGCACGTGTCCTCTCTACTTTCCCCTCACTCGTTTCAATCCACTCCACACTTATAGTCTCTGATGAAGAAGTTCGTTTCGATATCGTTCCTGATCTTTTGGTCGGTCCGATTGTGCTGTCAATGTCCTTGGATTCTCCACTGGTTTGCAGATGTCCCACCGATTCTCTCATGGTCTCAATTCCTCTACTATTTCAAGTTCCAGACGATCGTCAGGCACAGATGTGGCTCCGGTTCTACGCTCATCCGAGGGAGTGATGAAAGATTCGTATAAATAGTCGGCTTTCTACCCGTTTGGTCATTGATTGCTGTACGCATTCTTAGTAAACTCTGTTCATGACGAACAGTAAAACCTAGGCAGACAGAGTTGAAGATTGGATCAAGGTTTACTGACAAGTGAGAAGAAGAAGCAGCAGTGTTAGTGCAGATAAGATGTAAGTTTCACAAGAAAGCAGTTGCAGCCGTGATCAATAGAGTGCCAGTGCAAGTGTGAAAGAGGACCGCTCGACTCATAGCAAAAGGTTGGAATTGGGGAGGCCATGGTGGAGATGCAGTGGGGGTGACGGTGCTGGTGGTGACGGTGGTGGTGGTTGGGCTTGTGGTCGTAGTGTCGTCGTCGTAGTAGTACTCGTAACCGCCAGGCTGACGCTGAGCTTGACCGAAACCAGACCGGAACCGCATTCTGCCGCCCAATCTGCGCTGTCCGTACTTGCGAAGTTTGCTTTGCAGTCTGAAAGCGCGACCGCGGTCTCGTTGATTCGGTGCGTAGGAGTCGCCTAGGTCCATGTCGTTGTAGTCTCCAGCGTAGTCTGACGGATTACCATCGTAGTGGGGGTACTGCTGACCGGATGAGCTTGTACCATCTTCGTAATTCTGACCCTCGTCATCAAATCTCCCGCGGAAGTAAGTGGCGGCAACGGGCACAAACAACAAAACGAGCAATACACGAACGCACATTATCACCTTGCCCAACCGCGCACTAGCCAACACGAAACAATGAACGAGAGAGAGAGAGAGAGAGAGAGGTGTTTATTTTTGTTTGATTTTCGATTGAATACCATGGCAATTTCGAGAATGTAGCCATCTGTGTGGCGTAACTTTGTACGTACTGTACTGTAGCAATGTGGGCCTGATATATCCAAATCAATTACAGGATTCTGTCTATTCACATTAAAAATAGAAGTTGGCTGATTCTAAGCTTCTTTCAATAGACTTGTTCAAATAATAAACGAGTTCTGTCTGACTCCCAATCAATACTCTTCTTGATCACTGCTAGTGAGCTGTCAAGCTGTTCAGTGCTTCGACACTCCTTTCGCATAAAATGACCCAGAGGTGTCAGGGCCACCCTTAACGCACGTCATTACTTGTAACTAGCATGCGAGTTCTTTAGCTTTAGCTGTTATAGCTTTGATCAGTGTCCTACGTACTGTATAATTGATGAATAAAATAACATTTGGTAGAACATAGAACGTACATACTTCTAAAAAGTGGTCAGTGCGTGCAGTGTTTCTATGCCCAGTGTTTGTTTACTAATAACAGTCACCAATGCACATGCACAGTAGTAGCAGATAGTGCCAGTTGAGAGAGTGAAACTAGTGATAGGTCAGAGTCGGCCGCAGTCAACAATAGCGATTTCACTTTTTGGGTAGCCGTCGTCAGTGCCATACTGACGCACGAGATTCTTGAGCATATGCAGTCCCTCCACCACCCTTCCGAAGGAAGCAACGTAAGGGTAGCGGCCGACAGCCAGATTGGTAGTGGCGATGACGAACTGCGAACTGTAGGTGTTTGTGTACTTCCAGTTGACCATGGCCAATGTTCCTTCAGTCAACGGACTGTTGTTGTGCTCCTCACAGAACAAAGCGCCGTAGGTGGACCAGGCGCCTGTGCCGTTGTTTCTCAGCACATCTCCCCCGATCAGCAGACCATCTTCGATCAGCACCGAATGCAGTTTGCCCTGGCGGTAGCTCAGAAGTCGCTTGGGGTCCTTGCGCGTTCCAACAGTGCACAAGGCCACGAAGTTATTGGTGCAGAAAGGCATTCGACTGTCCAATTCGAAAACAACGCGACCCACCACCTGCTTGTTGACTGCTAACACGAAATAACATCGAGGTGGCATTTCCAAGTTGTGCAAGAGACGACCAGTAATCCTATCTGACGGGTGACTCAATCGAGCAAAACACTGCAACACCGACAACATACTGCTAAGCTAACACAAAAAACACATAAAAGAAATTTACAAACTCAGTACATATTCCTCAGTAACTGACTGGCTACAGCGGCCTTTCATACTGTATCTTGTTAGCGCATCAAACCTTTCTACTCATTTCTTTGGCAGCAGAGTATGCTTGCATTCTTTCGTGTTGAAAATTCTGTAGATACGATACGTACTTCTAAATGTTCAGTGTTTCTTTGCAGAGTGTGTGTTTACTAATACAGTTTTTACCGTTGCACAGACACAGTACCAGTATAACGTAGTGCTACTAGTAGTATAGGCGAGTCTAACTAGTACGTAGAGAGTCAGAGTCGGCCGCAATCAACGATGGCAATTTCAGCTTTTGGGTAACCGTCGTCAGTGCCATACTGATTGACGATATCCTTGAGCATAAGTAGTCCCTCTATCACCTTTCCGAAAGAAGCGACGTAAGGGTAACGACCGACAGCCTGATTGGCAGTGGCGATCAAGAACTGCGAACTGTAGGTGTTTGTGTACTTCCAGTCAAGCAAGGCCAGTGTTCCTTCCGTCAGCGGACTGCTGTTGTGCTCCTCTCCAAATAAAGCGCCGTAGGTGGACCAGGCGCCGGTGCCGTTGTTCCTCAACACGTCTCCCCCGATCAGCAGACCATCTTCGATCAGCACCGAGTGCAGTTTGCAGTGGCGGTAGCTGAGCAGCTGTTTGGGGCGCCTGCGTACTCCAACAGTACACAAAGCCAGGAAGTTATTGGTGCTCAAAGGCATAGTTCGACTGTCCAATTGGAAAACAACCCGACCCACCACCTGCTTGTTGATCGCCAGCAAGAAGTAACATCGAGGTGACATGTCCACGTTATGCAACAACCGACCAGTGACTGTATCAGACGGGTGACACAATCCAGCCAACCACTGCAAAGCCGACAACATTTTGACACAATACTCCCAGTACCTACACAGACAGTGAAGAGAAATTTTAAACTCACCTTGCACTTTTGTTTTGTTGGCAAAAATTTTTTACCGAGTTCCCACCCTTCTGCACCAGCTGAGTAATTTTACGCTCCAGAGAGAGAGACTTATCTATTAGTACTGGATCGACCAAGTGTCCAATATGTACTCTTCTAAGTATTCGAGTGTAGCGCGCATGCAGTACATACAGAGACCTATGAAACTCATCTCCTGACGGTGGTGAACACGGGATTTTTGTATGGAATCGGATCCCGGCTCACTAGCGTAGTACGGAAAAACGGTTTTTTAATTCGTTCCAAACCCAGGGACCGTTGTTTAGTTTTATACGTAGTCGGGAAATGAGGAGGATGAGGAGAAGATGCGTAGCTATGTGGAGATGAGGGCACTTTCATCATGAGGAAAAAATGATTTCTGCTGCAAGTGCAATTCTAACGATTGGCTGAGGTAAATACATCTCATTATCTCGTCGTATACGTAACTCACTCACGTGTGAAAAGCTAGAGACTAGAGTTTTAGTTTTACACCGGAGGAAGCCGGTGCTGCGTTTTTGAGAATGCCGTTAAAATGAATGGATCAGGTGTAGCTGGGGGGAATCAGGAACCGATCCCAAACAGAAGTTATTGTGTTTCTTGATCATAATTAATTATAATTTATAACGAAATCTATCTTTAAATATCGATTATGGATTGTTTTTTGGCAAAATTCCAAAATCGTCCCGTGTCATATATCATTTGAAAGCCCTTCGCCTGGCGAGTCAAATGATAACTGCATCAGCATAGGGCAGGCCTCAGGGGGCCTCTTTTGCCAAATATAAAAAAAGTACCCCTAGCTAGAGACGCATCAGTACTCAGACGCATCAGTTCAGTATAGGGCACGCTCCGGAAGGCCTGTTTTAAAAACATAAAAGTACCCCTAGAGCATACATGTACTTTGGGGGTTGGGGGTTACCCCCTGATGGAAAGGCCAAACCCCCCTCACCGCCCCGAGACAGGTTAAGGGACCCCCCGACCAAAAAATACAAGTACTAGTAGTGGCTCCAGTATTAACAAACTGGGTCAGAAATCACTAATTTTTAGTCTAAAATTCACTTGAAAAGCCTTTGGAAACCGAATTTGGCGTTTCCACTGCTGATATTTAAGAAAAATCGGTGTTTTTGGAAGTTCTTTTTGTCATTTTTTGCTTGTTTTTAGCTTTAAAACGCTATTTGGCAGCTTAAAATAGCGATTTTTAGCGTCCTTACTGAAAAAAACGTGCTAAAAACGCATTTTCAGGCGTTTTGGAGCTTTTTTAAATTTGGGACCCCCGTCTGGGCGAACCTACCCCTCAACCCTCCACCTGAGGAAACCCCCTACCCCCCTCCCCCAGGTCGGCCCGGAGCTGTTACATGTATGTGTGAAACTTACACTTGCCTTGCACAAGTTCAATGTTTTACACCGAGGTGGGACAAATCCTAAACATCAGTATTAAGTGAGAGATAGTCAAGTTGACAGTGTAATGAGTGTTGTTGTTGTTGAGATCTTGGTGTCCAGGTTGGACTGGATCATAAATCAATTTTGTGTTTTTCGAAACGCTGTCTTAAAACTGCTAAAGAAGTTGGAAGCGTTTGTGCGCCAAAAATTAGAGTATGACAGCCCGGTCTGGAATCCCTTTAGCCCTTTCGAATTCACCCCTTCCATACGGAAGGCGAACAAACATGAACATCTCACATTGGCAGGCAACACTAAGTCGACACCAATACAAAAGATGTGAACACCTCTTTTAGACCAGCGAACATAACTTTTGGACCGTCAACAGACAGTCAACACCCCTTTTAGACTGTCAACACCAACTGCAATCATGGAAGACGTCTTTTAGACCAGCGAACATCACTTTCGGACCGTCAACAGACAGTCAACACCCCTTTTAGACAGCCAACACCAACTGCAATCATGGAACACGTCTTTTAGACCAGCGAACACCCCTTTATTGGTGTCCATTTTTCCTTTTTTTTGTGTTTACATTTTGTTTTTGTACGAACGTTTTGGGTGAAACGGTTAAATTAAATGACATTAGAGTCTTTGAGAGTGTCCAAAGGTCGTTTCAGGGTGCCAAACAATGATAGCCTCTCCCCCAAATAGAATAGACTAAACTAAGCATGGTTGGAAGAAAATGAAAGTACCGATAAGTACGACATACTATTACGAGTTTACACGCACAAACTCAACATTGAGTGCTTCATCTATTGGCGACACGAACAGCTTGGAGTTGAGCAAAACAGGGAGACAAACGAGACTTTTCATCTTTAAGCTGTTCGTATAGCGAATCGATCGAACACTCAGTTTTGAGTTTAAACCCACAAACTAATGTCCTACTTATCGGTACTTTTGTTTTTTTCTTGACATGCTTAGTTGGTTCGTGTATGTCCGACGCCAGCCACCCCACCATGCTCCCTCTGAACGTCGTAGTTTAGCAGGAGTATAAGCATAAATTCTATGGCACGATATCTCCAGTATCAGTTAGCAGAGCACGGTGCTTTGTTTGTTGCAGGCGAATCATGTCGGAAGTGGGGCAGCCAGCCGAAGAGAACGCTCACCCAATGAGCCCTCTGCGAGGCGGGAGGAGTGCGGAGGATCTGCTGTTGCTGGAGCCGTCTGACGAGTTGTTGGTAGTGCAGCCGCTGGAACAGTTGCTCACTTGGCCGCCACACCAGAACGATCCATGGCATCGACTGAGCGCCCTGGAGCACGACTGCATGTTGATGGTGGAATTTTCGGAAGTGGAGGGACCGAAGCCTGTGCTAATGGTTCCTTCGAATCCGGGCGGTCATTTTGACGCCACTGACTTTGCGCTATGGCTGCTCACTGCCGACTATCAACAAGTGGGACGTAGCTCTAATTTCTTGCTGCCCCAGGACATGCAAATGTTGTTGTATAACGAAGAGCAAGGAGTACACACCTACGCGCACCACTTTACGCTCTTTGACATAGAGGCGCGCGGCTTCGTACGACCGTTCTGTCTGGCCTATCTCTGCAACGACCCCCACAAACTGCCCTCTCTGTTCGGTCGGCTGAAAGCTGAGGTCAGCGAGCAATTGGATCGCGTCAAGAGTTGCAACCGACGGTTGTTCAAGAAGCAGCTGGCACAAACGATTGAAACGCTGGATACCGTAGAGAGTCAGGCCATTTCCTCCTACTACAAAATGTGCTACGACCGGCACACCAGCACTGCTCAGCGGACAGAACGACCCCAGATCCTAAACATGCGCACCCGTAAATTGCTGACTGAACTGGTCTCTGCCTATGGTGTGGTCAACTCTGCCGTGTCTGCTCTTCCTGACTGCTTGATGTCTGCTCACCACACCCAAACGGACCGTTGGCTGGAACAAATTATGCAACAGAAGTGGCAAGACGACTGCAACCGGTCTCTCGTCGACCTCTCTGCCTTGTGTCCGTGCGTTTACAACGAGTTCTACTCCAATGTCAGACAGATCTGGTGCGAGTTTTCGCACCAATACCCGTTGCTCGAGTTGCTAACAGACGACGCCCGGTCTGGCCCTCTGGTTAACCTCGACACCGTGCCTCTTCTTCGTTTAGCCACGTCTCAGCCGAGTCACACCGAAGACCAGTTGGACGACAGCTGGACGGACGGTAATTTTCTGGAGAAAGTGGCGCGGTGGCCGGTGGACGACGTGTCTGAACGGTTGTTGGTTTGCGTCATTCCTTCACTCAGCCAGTTGCTCTTCCCGCTGCTTACCGGCCAGTTCATGTTAGTAGCGGCGAGCGCAATGCGACGTCCGACGCTGATGAATGTGGTAAGCAAGCTGCGTCGCTTTATCCCTTGCACTCCCCCCAACGCATCCCGTCTTTGCTCCAAGTGGAACGAAGCCAGGGTGCCGCCGACAGCCTTCGCCGACTTCAAATTGTTCGGTGTGCATTTGGCTGCAGGCAGCGATCTGCACGACTGCGTCGCCTCTAATGTGGTGCCGTTCATATCGATCCTCGACCTAAACTCGGACCTGTTCTGCTCTTCGAGGTACCAAGGCAAGATTCTGGACAGAGTCAGCGCCAAGTGGTCTCTCTTCTCTTCCGATCGCACCCTCACCCTGTATCTGTACAGTTTGATCGCTGAGTACGGTTTGTTGGCCTACGTTTGCTACTATTTTGTGTACAGCAGTCATCAAGTTTATCGACGCAACGCTCGCTATTTGGAAAGAATGGCTGATTTTCTGTCGGTCAGTGCGGCCGATATGAAAATCGTTCGCTACTTGGTGGAGCTGCTTAAACAGCAGCAATTGGACGAGCCAAGGTTTGAGAGCGCTTTCGAAAGTCTTTTTATGGGCTACGAACCTGCAACCCGTCCTTTAAAACTTGTCTAAACTGTCCGGTTTTAGCGTTCCCGATGGTGCTGTGTCTTCTGTTCAGTTCTTTGCGGTGCCTTGCAGTTCTAATAGAGTGGTTATAGTGCCTAATTTGTGCGATATTATTTCTGTGCGTAAACTTGTCTGCTTGACCGATTTGACAGTTAGTAAGTAGTGCTCATCGACTATCGTCTTATAATATTTTGACAGTGTTACTTATTATTTCCCAATACGGATGACGGTGCAAATTCTATGGTTCTTGCTGGTGATAGCTGGTCGGATATCGCTTGATAAATCAATAAATTCTAAGAAGTTCATTGCTGCTGTTTGCGTTTGTTGCGTTGCAGGTTGGATTCGATTAGGGACGTGCAAAAGTTACTTCGCATGAGGCGGTTGGCGATTTTATCACGTAATTTTTTTAAGTGCAGAGCAGAAACCACTGAAATGGCCATAATTTTAATTGGTTTTTTGCGTACAGGACTTGTGCATGTAGTCTTGGTTTGAAGCCATTGGCTTACATTTTCTCAATTTCACTAAGATCAACGAGTAGATTAGAGGGCAGCTACCGTTTAAGTCGGGGCTTTCCAATTTTTCAAATGCTAAAATGACACCAGTGACCTTTGTTTGAGATCTTATTAAGGGTTTATAAGGGTATAGCACTTATCGACTCAATCTTTTATGACTATCTATCATCAGTCGAAGTGATATGGCAGCAGCCCTAAAATTCATAATACAAGACTTTGGTTTTATCTGTCACAAAAGCCACCCAATATGTAAAACGAGGACTATACGTACACGTAGTTGTAGCTCATCGATAAAGAAATTTAAGAAAATTAGCAATATGTTACTGTATCTGTATACAGATGATATTTTAACGTCGTTTTACATGGAATTGGCCAAACATGGGCTGCGGGAGTTCGAGGGGTTTAGTGTGCTAATCGACAAAGTTCTGGGCCAAAGTTTCATTCAATTTTCGAGTCTCAGTACCCAGACGCAATCGATTCCACCACTGACTTTTAAATTTGCCGCGGTCAACGCAACGGCGCATTGCACATTTGAAATTGCTGTAATCGAAGGCGCACCTAGTCCAATCAGCTTCTGTTTTCGAAGCTCCACCCAGCGATGGCGTCCGATCGATGATGCACCGACCGGTGTAGAGAGAGACGTGAAACCCACGGCCTTGGAGGAATTTGTGCGTTTTTTGCTAAGCAACGCCGTATTTTTAGCGAGAAGTTGTTTGTGTTGACCGTACCTTAACCTGCAGCCATTGATTTTTTTTATCGTTCTATAAAAAGGAGGCACTGTTGTTTGTATCAATGGGTATGGAGGTAGCATTGATGCCGCCAAGTCAGCCAGCGCTAACGAATCGTCGAAAAAATGGCTCATCGTTTATGGACGAGTTGTTTGGACCGGCCAGTGATCTTAGCTTATCGTCGCCCGATAGCGTGCCGTCAGTTCCTGTGCAAATGGCTTTTTTGGCCCTGAATGGAGGTGTCAAAAACGGCAAGAAGTCTGCACCAAAATCGCTCGATGTGATCAAGGGACTGGCGCAATGGCAACAGCAGCTGATAGCAACGCTGCAGCAGAAATTGCTTGAGAAAGAACGGCAGAACGAACGTCTCCAGCAACGAGTTGACATGGTGAGTCGTACGACCGGACCGACATAGACACTGCTGCAAAGTGCCAAATTTAGCTAAATCGACGACTAGAGCGTAGCGAACGGAGGTCTGCGGTTGTGGACGCTGCGCCAGACCGGTCACTATCGACCCCCAAACCAGCCCGTAAGCGACGTTCAAAACGCAGTTCTTTATCCGAACACGAACAGCAACCGCCGACACGCAAAGCACGCCTAAGCAGCGACGAGCAGTGTTCAGAGACCACTGGTTTGAAGGAAGGCGAGGAGTACACGCCACAGAGCGACCCGGCGCTAATCAGACTCGAGCTTTGTCAGCTTGATGACATGCCTCTGACTGGAGTGGATGGTAGGTCTGCTTCTTGAAATACATGTCACCCGGCCGGTGGAGTTGTTGTTCGGTCTGCCTGCCTGCCAGGTGGGAGTCCAAGCTCTAAGCCCTGGAAATTGTTTTTATCACATTTTTGTAATAATAAGGCTAAAACTCACAATTGTGAAGGGGTTTTGCCTTTCTAACTAGGGCAACCCCAAACCACGCTGGTACATGTTACGTGGTTGGTGAGAGGAGATAGAAACAGCGGTTGTTTAGTTCCCAGCTTCCGAGTCAAAACTCTAAGCCCGCTGCATCACGGCATTTCGGAGGAAAGCACAAGCGACAGCAGTTTTCTTCGAAGACACCTGAAGCATGAGAAACACGAAAGACAGATTGTCAGGTATTGAAAATTGTACCATTCTGGCACTTAACGCCGTTTATGGTACTGGCACCATATTCCCGGTACCTAGGCTAGTGGCACCGTATATGGTACCAGTACCATATGTGGTACCCCGCGTTCGGCGACTGTGGTGGTACCTTATATGGTACCCGTGGCCATGGGTGCCGGTACCATAAGATACCACTACCATATCGTCGCCACTATGGTAAAACGAGCCAAGTAACAAAATGGAAAAAATGGAGTTAAGCGCGAAAAACTATAGCTAAAGCACCTAAAAACGTTTTGGCGCAGGAACGAAGTCAAAATTCGCTCTGTGTCAGGAGATACAGCCACGTAACCAGAGGCATGTGCACGGACATCATCACGTGATCCTGGTAAAATGAGCCAAGTGCTTTGTGCTTTTCCTGTTAGCTGACTTAATTTAACACAAGTGACACATGCAGAATTTTTTGCACACCAATTATGTACTTGTATTTTAGGTAAAAAATATTTAAACTGATATTGAAGCTAATTCACGAAAATGTAACAAATATTTAAAAGGCGATTTTCTCGATTTCCACTTTCTGTTACTTGGCTCGTTTTACCATAGTGGCGACGATATATGGTGCGAAATATGAACGTAGATGGTACCGGTACAGGTACCAATGCCATATATTATATGGTACCACTACAGACCCCGAACGTGGGGTACCACATATGGTGCCACTAGCCTAGGTACCGGTACCATATTATACGGTGCCAGTACCATAAACGGCGTTAAGTGCCTGACTTCACTATAGATTGGTTATATGGAGTTAGGTAGAATTTCAGACGCGATAAGGTGCGACAGCGCGACCTTTTATTGCGCCAACGATTGAAAGCGTCGCCTCGATATTCGCTGTATACGGGTCGATCTGCTCAGCTGCCCAGTTCTCAAGTCTTGCACCAACCCAGTGTTGGCTGCATAGAGCACAGTACGAACTTTTTCTCATTCGGTGTCTCTTCAACAGTAGAAGCCTAGCCTGTATTGTAAAAGTTGTAATCTTTTCTAGATTATCTACTTTTTCTATTTCCCTTTGTATAGGGTGTCCCACCCGAGTGCCTGTATTTTTATCCAACTGTGCTCGAAACGAATTGTCAAGTAGACAGTATTTTGGCACTTTTGCTACAGATCTGAAACCGGTCCCTCGACTATTTCAGAAGTTTCAAGTTCAACGTGAATACTGTCTTTTCTCTAGGCCGTCCCCGTCTGCTTTGATAGTTTGTTATTTATCTTATTTATTATTTTATCAGTTACCTCGGTCTTCTGTCAAGCAACGTTGCTTGGTTGCTCAGTAGAGCAATCGTACCGTCTGAGACGCTAAGTTGGTTGTTTCAGTCACCACAGTTGAGATATGCAAGCGAATTCCCAAGAAAGTCACCTTGTGCAGACCTAAACGACGCTTGGTCCGTCTGAGTGAGTCTTCCAAGCCGTCCACCGCTTGACGTCGCTCGCTACCTTGTATAATGATTGTGCACAAAATGGCTTGTCTTCATGTAAGAGTGCAAACTTCTTCGTGTTACTTTGTGTGTGAACGGTATAGTGGATATAGTGCGTTTTGTTACTGGACACAGCATTGTTGAGAGGGTATAAAAGTAGTGCCTTTTTCGTAAATCCTGCACTCAAGTCCAAGTGCCGAATTGCGGTATTCATTTTTTGAACAGCCACTTTGTACCAAAATAGCCAGAGACTCGGTGAATCTGCTGGGTTACGGTTGGCCAGCTGGTTTTGTATGCACTCTCCGGGAGCATTACCAATTCTTCAACTTTTCAGTACGTACAGCTGCAGTAGCCACTCGCAATTGCATCTGCAGGCGAGTAAAATGTCTAAGGTGCTGTTGTTGGAGCCCTTTTACGGTGGCTCGCACAAGCAATTAATAGATTTGTTGGCGACAGATATTAAGGATTGCCACTGTGTAACTTTGACTGCGAAGAAATGGCATTGGAGGGCACGAACCGGTGCACTTTACTTGGCCCAAGTTATTCCACATCAACAGTCCTACACGTGAGTTTTGCATTGTTAAGTACCTTACATGATGTTGTTGTCTCTTTTTATGCGGTGTTGATAAATATGACCCAACCGTCAGCTGACCCAGTCGGTGGCGTATCCAGAGGGTGTAGGGTGGGTACACCCCATTTGCGGTGGAGGTAGGAAGAGAATGTCTGTCAAAAATAAGCGAAACTAATGAATTATGTATCAAAACTATCTATTTTGTGCTCAGAATGCCTTTTAAATGCGTTTTTGAAGGCTAAATTTTCAAAATATTCTCGCGCTCGCCACTAAAACTTGTAATTTCTGTTAATTCTAGGCCTGGAATGTGTTTTAAACGCTTTTTGAAGGCAAATTTCGCTAAATTTTCTTACCCTGGTTGGGCAGCGGCCCAACCAGGCTCTTTCAAAATTTTACATCCCCCTTTCCGAAATCCTGAATACGCCACTGGACCCAGTTCTGCTTACTGTCTCTGTTCAGCTAAACTGCACCTACTGTTGAGACTATTTGTTTGCAGAACTCTATTCACCTCTGCTGTGCTTAACTTGGCAGAACTGGTTGCTCTCCGACACGATTTGCTGCATCTGAAGAAGATAATTTATTTTCATGAAAATCAGCTCGTGTATCCTGTGCAGGACGAAAAGCTACGTGATGTGCAGTACGGATACAACCAGATTCTTTCTTGGTACGACACAGAGTTCTAACAGACAGACAGACAGGTTCAGCTGCAGCACATGAGTAGTGCGGCAGATGGACCGAAATTCTGTTCTGCAAGTCTGCCCTTGGGTTGGATTGTGATCTGAGCATTTCCGGTTATGCACATGAATTTTTCAATGTACGATTTCAGCTTGGTGGCTGACCAGATTCTGTTTAACTCGGCATTCAATATGCAGTCGTTCTTGTCGTCAATTGTCACTTTCGTCAAGAAGTTTCCCGATTACCGGCCCAAAGACCTGTGTACGAGCATAAAGCCCAAGTGCAGCGTTTTATACTTCCCCTTGGTTTATCCACCACTTGATATCGACTGCACCACAAGCAGTGCTCAGCTTCACATCGTCTGGCCTCATCGCTGGTACGTCTGTTGCTGACATGTCACTTTCTCCCTTTTCCATTACAGTGTCCGTTTGTAACGGAGAAAAATTTGGCGCCCGCCATTTTTTCTGGGA
>JASANB010003515.1:0-48954 GCA_030248155.1 Sabatieria punctata
ATATATACGTTATTTTTCTAGCAAAATCAAAGAAAGTTAGGTCGAAAATTCGTTAATTTGTCAGAAAATTAGAGAATAACCTTGAAAGAACACAATTATATTGAATATACTGAAATCGCAAGAAAATACACAACTTTATTATAAATTTTTAAAAATTCGGGCCGTCTCGGCACGGCCCGTGCGCATCTCTACAGCAAAATGATAAATTGTCATTTTTTTGGGAAATCCTCTATGATCATTACTGATTCAACCTGGATCCCGGTATTTCCCGAAGAACCGGGAATTTCCCGGTATTTTCACTCCCGGTTTCCAATCCGCACATTCTCTAATTTTATAGCAGTACTGACAGTTTTTTGCGGTTATTTTGTATTTCAGTGACATCTACTGTATACCCAACTTTCTTTTGCCAGTACCAGCGTCACGCAAAACTTTGAATAAGTTTTCAATTGACTGCTCCTTGCTCAATTTGAGCGAACAGCCATGTTTGGCAGCTTTCCCCTTTGTTCAAAATATTTAGGTTTAAAACACAACCTATTTAGGTACTTTATTTATGAGGCTGTTGATTTAAAGTACTAATAAAAACTGTTGGTGTAGAACCTCACGATTAAGGCCCGACCGGATCGAAATTTTAGAATGAGACCGGACCGGATAGGGCATACTACAAGATAAATTTCACCGAAAAACTGTTCTCCTCTGCAAAATACGCAGTGGTCAACATCAATATCAGACCAACACCAAATCAGTATTGCAGTTCAACGTTCGCATATACAAATTGGGTCAACAAACTTAGTCCACAAAACTTGAGCACTCAAAATTCTCAGGATTTTACCACATACAATGTACCTTCCAAACTTCGGCTACTTTGTCAATATTTGAATGCATCTGTAAAGAAAGGAAAAATCCAGTGAACCTGAACAGGTCACCCCAGATCCGGTACCTGCCCGGATCAGCCCTATCCGGTACCAGACCGACCCGGAACCGGCATTCCGGTCGTGCCCTAACTAACGAACAGGTGAATTGTCATACCCTACAGCAAAAATTGGATCTGCACTCAATCCATTTTAATTACTGCCTGCTGCGAAACACCAGCATGGCTAAGTAAACCAATCTAGGCTCAAATGAAGATAATGAGGAAGGGAATGATGTTCAGAATGAGTGTCTGTACTCTTGATATCATTTTATGGTAAACTTATACTACATTTTTTCCAATTTTTCAGCTGTCTACCCGTTTTCAAAGAGCTCGGAAGTAGGTGTTTCGAGAAATGAATGACTTAAGTAAGTAGGTTGGAGCAAATTTTTCTTAGCAAAATGAGTACCAAACTATTTAGAGCAAAACTATGAAAGATAAAATTGAGACACTAAATGTTAGCACCATTTTTAAAGCTAAATTGGTATTTTAACTGCACGAGAGCATGAAATTTCTTTTCAGTTTGAGATGAAAATCATAATTACATACACATACTGGAATCAGCTAAACCGCCCATTTTTCCCTCAGAATGCCTTTTTTCATACATGCAGTTGGGGGAAAGGGGGATTTCCCCAGGCCCGATTTTCAAGGAAGATTCCCCCAGCTGGATTCTAGGGGGGGGGGGGGGGATTTTTTTTAACCCTATTTTTGGGTTCCCAACCCCGAAACCGAGGGTTCCAGAAGCCCTGATTAGGGTTTCAGACAGAGACAGGTCAGGAACCCTAATCTGGATTTCTGAAAGGCTAATTGGGATTTTCTAATGCTCAAAATAGGGTTACAGAACCCCAAATTGGGTTTCTAAAACCATAGTCGGGTTTTCTGAGGCCAAAATAGGGTTCCCGAACTTTACGCGGTTAAGTAATTATCATATTGCAAATACTAATCGAAAAGAATTTCAATTATTTCTGAACGTTGGTTTATGTGAATGGTCTACTAGCCCCTAGCCCTACTGTACTACTTCAGAAAGCCGCTAGAATGAGCATCTGCAACGATACCGTGCAGTACCAGAACATTGGAGTTGGTGTGGTCTACATTCTCTTCGGCAGCATCTGTCTCATAGTCTACCCTGTATGTCTAGTTGCATTTGTGGCAAAACCAAATCGATTGATAAACAAAGCCCAGGCATATAAGATCATGTTTGTGATGGGCTTTATTGACATACTCAACCTCCTGCTTGGCTCGCAACTCTCAGGGTTCCTGTCCATTTTGGGCTATTCTTATTGTCCTGATGGCAGCCAAACATGGGTGCGATACTGTGGCATAATTATCACAGGTATGACAAATTGTTTGCTAGGTGTGCCTTATTCCTATCTCAGACTAGTTAACTTTTCCGCAGAACCACCTCAACCAGCTTCTACGTACATGTGGTGTGGTTAACGTGTAAAACTAGAATTTTGGTTTGCATTCAAAGTTTATATGTGACTGCTTGCTGTTAGATACCCAAGTGATGCCAATTTAGGTCAAACTCCACCTAAAATGGTGAGGAGGTCAGATCACTGTTGGTCTTTAACGTGTAAATCACGCCACCCACCTAGTATCGCATAAAGGGATGAAGCAAATATACTAATGTTTGTTTGTTTTTAAGTTCCACTGTTCTTTCAGACAGCTCAGGACACCCCTAGCTCTTTTCAGGGATAGCCCTGCCTATAAACCTCGAACTACCTACTAATCTCCAACTGTTGCAGCGACCTGGGTTAGTTATGAAATGCTATCCATAGAACTGGCTCTAGAGCGCTGTCTGTATGTCACATCGCCAGAAAAAGCCATCATTCTGTTTGGTGGCAAAAAAGTCTGGCGGCTGAGCATACTGGCCATATGTCTGGGCTACACATACGCCATAATCTTTGATCAATTTGTGGGCTTAGTGATCTACCACCCAGGTCTTGGCCAGTGGATCACCATGCCAAACATGAAGAAGATCAGTGATGTCAAAAGTGAGTAGATTCTTCTGACAAAGTTAGTCGCACTGTTTCATGTTTAGTCTTCTACAGTACAGTGGCTCTAGTCAATGTCACCACCCCAGTGACTATTGTCAGCTGCTACACACTGAGTTTGCGCAAGTTATACAAGCAGTGGAATACAGTGCGAAGCACCAGCACAAGCCGAATGATGCTTAGAGCATTCATTACCTCGGCAGCGGTGTGCGTAATGACCACTGGAGTATGCATTGGCTATGTGTTCATACCTCCACTCACAACAGAACCAGTGGTGTTTCTGTGTCTCAACCTATGGTGGCAGTCAGCCCATGGTATGCAATGTTTTGCTCTCCTCGGTCAGAAACTTCTCAATATGCATGCTATCCCTTAAGACATCTCAGCCCTTCACTTCTAGACATATTTATATATCCAACCAGTATTTGGTGATTATCCTGCGCTCCAAGCACATCCAAGCAAACGCGAATGACTTCAAAAAAAAGTGGGACTTGTCTTTTTTTTTATTTTTTTCGGTTTTCTTCCAAAATCGTGGGAAAAACGAACCCAAGTTCTAACTATTCTAGCTCAATCTTATGGTTCCTATCCTAAACGCCTTCTTTGTGTCTTTTCGTTATTTGTTGTGTTATCTTCTTGCGTTATTGTTGGCACTCTACTTATAAGTAGGGCTTTGCTAATCTAATTCCAGTCAGACTCGTTTCCAATCGAACCCACTACAATCGCTATCGAGAAATACCGAGATCTTGGTTACATCACTATTTAAACGGCATTCTGAGTGTAAAATTAGCAGAAATTAACAGTTTTAGTACTCAACAATGCATAGTTCAATCTCGTTTCTTATTCTTGACAAATTCTTTTCCTAACTCGCCCGGAAAGGGTATACCACCCCAACAGCGCTGGGTACGTACGTACATGTATGTACCTACTCAGGGTTCGTGCGGCTTTTGTACAGCAAATTTCCCTGACCTTTCCCTTACTTCTCCATGACCAAAGTCAAAATTCCCTGACCAACCAGGGTGAGAAAACTGCAATCAATCTGAGAAAATTTTACAAAAGTGGCTTTGTAAAACGCATTTAAACGGTATTCAGAGAGTAAATTTCAGTTTAAGTAGTAGTATATAAAGTCAGAAGACCGATATTCAAAACGGTGTTGGGTAAAGGTCTGACAGGACCATTTGGCGGCGGGTGTTAGTGCGATACGCCGACCGGTGCGTTACGCCGACCAATTAAAAGGGTGCCTTACGCCGACTGGGTGGTGCTTTACGACGACTGGCTTGGTGCCTTACGCCGACTCGACCTAGGAACCTCAACCTGTACGTGCTTTACGCCGACTGGCCAGGTGCCTTACGCCGACTCCTCTGGTGCGATACCCCGACTGTATTTTATGAACACTGGTAAACATACAGTTAATGCAGATACCAGAGCTCATACATTCAGAGGGTTCTCTACCGTCTACTGTCGATCGGGAGTGGCAGTAACAGGCAACCCGCAATCCTTCTAATTTAAAGGGGTGCCACAGTCACTAATACTGTACTTTCATTCTAGTGTTAAGAATTATTATGGGCTTTATCAGTATTTTAGACGCCCCCAGTAGTTCTAGAGTCAACTATATATAATTAACGAAATTGTAGTGCCACAGACTGATTACAGACTGCCAACACGGTTTTCTAAGTGGTCGCTGTATGGTGACACAACTTATATGTTGTCTATCGCATGTAGGTTTTTATTTTTAAAGTTTTTTCAACTGGGGACATGAAGTTCTTATTGCGAATGTATCGATGATTTGTACGTCACGGCTTGAGATAGGCCTAATTTCTAGTACTACAAACTACAGTACATTATTTTTGGACTTAAATTTGATCACTCTATTTAAACTAAGACTACAAATTGAAATTCTCTAAGGAAATACCCACATAGCACATGTGCCACATACCCTGGCCGGACTTATGTATGAACTATACACAAGTATACAGACGCACACATACAAAGGCTATTAGGTTAAAAAGTTACAAGTCGGCGTATCGCAACTGTTGAGTTGGCGTAAGGCACCTTAGGTGTAGTCGGCGTTTGGCACCTGTTCAGTGGTCGTAAAGCACCACCCCAGTCGGCGTTTAGCACCTAGTCGGCGTATGGCACCTCTCCGCAGCAATAAAGTCGGCGTAAGGCACCTGAATCTGGCGGCGAGATATTTCTGCTGCTATCAAATTTTTCCCTGACCAGACACCAAATTCCCCGACTTTTTTTTTAAATTCCCTGACTTTTCCATGACTCCCTGACTTTCCAGATCCCGCACGAACCCTGCGTACTGGTAAATTCTGTATCGTTAGAAATGGCACAATTTATATTTTAGATAAGAACAGGGAAATTAATTTCTGCTGTACTACTTAGAAAAACGGGACACTATAAGAAATTCTACTAACTTTTAACTGACTAACGCAAAAACAGCTTCTAAACCTAATCATCGATCAACCTTTTCGATTTTTTTTTAGTTTAATTTTGCAGGTCAACATCGACTTTTTTTCGATTTTGACAAGTCCCAATTAGTATTGGGGTACAAAATACCTCGAAAACACCTAATACCAGTTCGCACCCTACTTCCTACTATTAATAACCGATTTGCACTTAAGTTGCGAAAACCGTTTTCGGACCATTTTTGTATTTTCGAATCCGAGCAGCACATACGTGCATTGCCCACCTCTATTATAAGACATTGTTGAGTACAAAATTACCAAAACTGCTATTTTTAGCTCGGGTTTTTCTACAAACTACCCTAGCAAAAGCCGGTTCTTTTCCGGATAAAACCGAAAAAACGCTGCTGGTAAATACGTTAATTGCTATTTCAGGATCAAACTGCTTCATCTACCTCATTATCAACGACACAATCCGTGGCAAGGTTATCGAGCTGTTGACCAACAAAACAACGTTTGTATCAACCCAGCAGCAGACAAGAAGTAACCGTGCCCATAAAGACCCGATATCCCTGTGCCAGATGGCCAGATCGAATGGAGCCTGTTCCGAAGAAATACACTCGGCACCGCTTATAGGCCGCGCAACCCCACGCCGTACCATGTGAAATTCATTGACTGATTCAAAACCAGTCTACTATGTGTTTGAAACGCAGCAAGTAAAGAGATGACAACTGCAGAGGAAAGAATACATATCCATCAGGCATACATGTAACAGGTCATCCGCCGAAGGGGGACGGGGGTTGGGGGTCTGAGCCCAAATTTCGGGGGTTGAGCACTAAAAAACGCTCAAAAATCGAAGAAATCGCATTTTTTTTGCTAGAAGTCCCCAAAAAATCGCTAATTTGGGCTGAAATACAGCTAAACATACATGTAGCTGGGTTTTCGGCTGGGGGGGTTTTTTCCAGATCCAAAATAGGGTTTCAGCACTATTTCCAAAGGGGGTTTCAGCGACCTTTTTTTGGTGTCCAAAAGTGGGTTTTAGCGACCTTTTTTGGGCTCAAAACAGGGTTTTGAGGACTAAAAATCGGGTAAAAATCCTGTCAGAAGTGCAAAAATTCCCTTTAAAACCCTATTTATTGGTTTAAAATGTGCAGAAAATCCTATTTTTTATTAAAAACGTGCAAAAAACATGTTTTTGCTTTAAAACATGCAAAAAAGCTCTATTTTACTCGACAGAATACAGCTAAAATGCGTATCTGGAACCCTATTTAGAGATTTTGAAACAAAAATTAGGGCACTGAAACCCTGTTTAGGGTTTTTGAGACCCAAATTAGGGTTCCGGAACCCTATTTAGGGCTTTTGAAACCCAAATTAGGGTCCCGGAACCCTATTTAGGGTTTCAGAAACCCTGTTTAGTCTCTGTGAAACCCAAATTAGGGTTCCGGAACCCTATTTAGGGTTTTTGAAACCCAAAGCAGGGCTCCGGAACCCTATTTAGGGTTTCAGAAACCCAAAGTAGGGCTCCGGAACCCTATTTAGGGTTTCAGAAACCCAAATTAGGGTTCCGGAACCCTATTTAGGCTTTCAGGTACCCAAAACAGGGTTTCGGAACCCTATTTAGGGTTTCTGAAACCCTAAATAGGGTTCCGGAGGCATTACTTTGGGTTTCTGAAACCCTAAATAGGGTTCCGGAACCCTATTTAGGGCTTTTGAAATGCTAAATTACGGTATATAAGTCTTGAAACCCTGAATTTTAGCAGTTTGTAACCCAAAATAGGGTTTCAGAAAACCCCCCCCCCCCCAGAATTCGGCTGGGGGGTTTTTTGCCGAAAATCGGGCCTGGGGGGGCTAAACCCACCCCAAAACCCCCCCTCCTACATGTATGAGCTAAAAAGTGCTGTTTTGCAGGCGATTTTGGCAATTTTTGTGTCTGACATTGTAAAAAAATCGCTAAAATTTGCTCAAAAATTACTTTACAGAAAAGTCGGAGGGGGGTCGGGAAAATCGGTCTCGGGGTCCCATCCGGGGGGTCTGTCGTTTATCGGGTGGGGGCAGACCCCCCAAACCCCCCTGTTACATGTATGCCATCAGGCCATATATTCGTAACATTTTGGAGCAGCTCATTGGTTGAGAGCTGGAAATTCAGATGTGCGAACAAAAATTAGCTTACCGGTTCAATTTAGTACAATATAAATACAATCGACAAAGACGTACAAATAGCACAAGGAGCACACACTCGACAAAGCAACCTATACACTATTGAAAATAGCTTAGAGATAACTACAGTATGTACGTTATGTTACAAGAACCTTGAATAATTTACAATTCCGCAAAGGACAACCGGTTTGGGTGGGAGTAACAAAAACACGATCGACTGCGATCGATCAGCCATAGTAAAAAAAGCCTCGTAGTATCAACAAAACAATAAGTACGAATAAAAATTAGTTCTAAGATCTGTAGCCTAACTGGGCTTCCGTTCATTACCTGACCTGATCTGACACACAGCAGAAGACAGATAGATTCATTGAACAAAATTGAAATTTCCCGACTTCAGTCGTTCTATGTGCTCGGCAATTTTGAGAGCCGGTCCCAGCCGAATGTTCATGTGTTTAATGACGTGCTCTGGACTCAGCAGCAGAAGCGCCTTACCGTCGATGTCCTGTAAATGCAGAGATAAGGCTTGACCTATCGAACAGCCGAAAGACTAAACTATGCATTTACCGCATTTCTAAAGGCTGCTGGAATGGAGGGGTCGCCTAAGGATTCAAACGCCTCAGCAACATCGTTCACCGACCAGTCGGTGATGTCGCGATCGCTGCGAGGAGAGAGTGCGTTGGCTGAAAGAAAGACAACCGAATTTACAGTTTTACTGACTGGAGAGAGGCTTGTAAACTGAAGCGCTTACTCGGCACTTACACAAATTCCTAATTTTCGGACTCATTCTGGTCCATACATGGGCAAGGGGTTTACCCTCTCCGACGAAAATCCGGCGATCTTTTTTGGGGAAAATGTTTTTATACCGCCCGCCGAAGAGCCATACGCCCTCAATTTTTTTCGGGCCCATGTACAGTGGGGTGCAAAAGTTTAAACGCACCCAGTCAGGTACAAGAAAAAGTGACTTTTCACTCATTTTTTGAAGGTAATTGGCAAGTGTTATACACCGTTGCATAGCTTGAGATGTTGCGAAGAGGTTGGTGCAGACTGCACTGCAATGCGTTGCTTTATAGTAAAGTTATAGACAGTCTATGCCGGACTGTCAGAAAAGGGTTAGCAAAAGTTTAAACGCACTTTAAAAATCCCACAAAATCCAACTCAGATCTTTCAAATAAAAGTTGTACGAACACCTAAATAGTAAATAATAAATAACAAGACACGTTTGATGCTTTGCCGTGACTCAGTTAGCCCTGTTGTACTCTTTGTCCAATTGGCATGCAGAAGATTGAACCTGCTTGGTGCCTTGTATCAACGCGATCTCTAGCACCAGAGTGCCAGTAGCACCTTGACAGAACAAACTTACTAACATCTGGTGTATGTTAGAAAGTCTGGCATGCATGAATTTCAAGCTTTTTAGAAGTCACAATCCATAAAAGTTGGTAATTATGGGCTCAAACCAGACAATTATAGTGAATCTGCTAGGTAATGGCCAGATTGTTATGGTTTATCAGGTGCATATCTGACTCAGCTGCCTGGTTTTAAGAAAAATAGCATAAGCAAAGACAGCAGAAGCCCTAAGATTCCAGAGAAGCTGAACACTGTAAAATTGGGACCTTTAGTATCATAGTCAAACATGAGTGAGCCAAGATTCCGTGTACACCACCGTGGCAGAAGCATTCACTGAAGCAGCCTTAGGTCATCTTAAAATGAACAGATGATGGAATTCCATATCCATGGGATCACACAATGCATTTCAGTTAAAAACGCAAGATTTTTGGAAGCGGGGATGATGTCTCCTGGTCAAACTACCCTCACAGTTGCCGTCAGTGGATTATTGTGGATCATTACTGGATATTCAGTATGCTGGTTATAGTGCTGTTAACTGAGTAAGGTGCCTAAATGGCATGTTCTGGTATTTTTGCATAAGAGAAACAATAGTACATGTAAAAACCATATGAGTTAACCCATGTTTGTTGGTTGCAGTCAATTACAAACACTGAGAAGACCAGAATACTAAACCTCAGTGTGACAGATGTGGAATAGTAACGATTTGTCAACCTTAATCTCATTAAAAATTGTTCTGTTTTCGTGGTTCTGTTATCATAAACACAGTTTGTTTAGCCTGATTAGCAGTCTCAGTCTCTTACACATCCATAAGAAGTTTGAGAGAGTTCAAAACCATTTAAATTGTAGACCTTGTACACAGACCAGACCAATTTCACCATGATGAGATGTGTCACGATTAATTGCGTTACAGTGCGACTGAATTATTCCAAAGCATCAAAGTTGTCCTGTTGTTCATTAATTAGTATTTAGGTATTCTTTACAATCATTGTTTGAAAGAAGTTTAGTCAGATTTTGTAGAATTTTGAAAGTGCGTTTAAACTTTTGCTAACCCTTTTGCTGACAGATTGACTTAGACCGGATATAACTTCACCGTAACGCAACCCATTGCAGCGCAGACTGCACCACCTTTTTGGTAAGATCCCAAGCTATGTAACGGTGTATAACACTTACCGATTACCTCCAACAAATCAACGAAAAGTCAGTTTTTCTTGAAGAGGACAAGGTGCGTTTAAACTTTTGCACCCCACTGTATGTTCTGGAAAATATTGGGTACGGGGCTTTCCAACATTGTTTCAACTCTAAAAATAGTGCTTCGAAAATCAACCGCTCTACCGAAGGGACAGTGAGCGAAAGGGCATTAAGTAAAGATTAGGAGAGCCAAAACTGACCGTCTCTTTCAGTGATGGTGCTGCCACCACCGTCAGAGCTGCCACTGGAGTTCCTGCGCGTTCGCTGTTTAGCTTTGCTTTGCCGGGCTGCCACCAACTCGGCCGGCGGACTGCACTGGAGACACGGCCGATCCTGCTTGGACAGCAACTGCCGACACGCGCCCAGCTTGTCCAGGTAACTGGTGACGTAGTTCCAGGCGACCCGAATGTCTTTGAACGAGGGCAGCGCACGTACTGTGGTGCGGCCGTTTATATCAGCTGAAGTTTGACTTTGCTTTAATATCTATCCTATCATCCAATTCGATTTGCTGCAACTTTTGGCAATTTTCTTTTTTCTTCTGCAATTTCACGAAATTTCTAGCATGCAGATGGTCTGAGAATGTTGACTCTCAAAATTTTAGCCAAGTAAGTCGGTTTACTTCTACCACTCAGTTCAGTTGTCGGGGCTCGTAGAGATCAGAAATTTCCAAATTCCCTGTGACCTATACGAACCCCGGTAATGCACTTGCACATGTTCACGTTGACGGCGTACACTTGGAAGTGCATAACTAAATGATTGAACTGACCGACTTGGCTGAAAGTTCGAGAGTAAAAATTCTGAGGTTGTCTGCATGCGAAGCAGGACTATTAGGCGACGCCGATTAGGCGATTTAGCGGTACTATTAGGCGATGGTACTATTAGGCGACAGAAATAATTTGTTTCTATAAGTCCGTACGGCAACATAGGTACGTTGCTGGTAACTAAAACATAGCACAACAATGCAAACAACACAACAGCAATTAAAACAAAGCATAACAAAATAGCAAAGCAATTTCAAGGACTCATTTAAAAAATAAGTGCAACAGCATGGATGGATAAATTCCAACTCACTGAGCACTCACTTGTAGAGTAGAAAACATTTCTGCACATGTCGCCATACATGGGCCGCGGGGGGTCCGTTTTGGTTTGCCCACACCTCAACTTGAGCTCTATTCCCAAACTACCCCACCCACCCACCTGAAGCCGTCTGTTGTTCCTGACCCCACACACTAAAATCGCCGCGGCCCTCCTCCCAAACCGGCAGGCCCAACCTCAAATTTTCGGATTTTGACTACCCCCAACCCCAACCCATTTTTTCCGGCCCATGCATGCATGTCGCAGAACATAAAGCGCCAGATGGATGGACGCGCAGCATCAAATTCTCGCTGCGAAACTCTCTGAGCTGCTTCCGCACAGTTATTGGTGCGTCGTGCATCGTCTGCATCCAAAGTGCGTTAATGAACATAGCAACCCAAAAAAATATGTGGCCGACCCGACGGCCGCTCGCGTGCTCGACGCAAGCTGGGGAATAGGGGCAATGGCCAGGATGAGTTAGAAACAGTCAGGGAAGGTGGCTTGTTTAGCTATAAGTTATCTAGTTATAGGATTAACGAGACATGATTTTAGTGCCACTTAACCATGCATAGTTAAAAACAGCGCATTTAGGCTTACAGCTGAACATGGCCCTTGACCCTTGACTGATTCGGAAGGCCCGCCTAATTGGTACTATTATCTATTAATGTTTTTTTGTCGCTTAATAGTACCATCGCCTAATCGGCGGCGCCTAACAGTACCGTCATACATGTAGTTGGGGGGTTGGGGGGTTTAGCCCCCAGGCCCGATTTTCGGCAACCCCCCCCCCCCGAGCCGGATTTTGGGGGGTTTTTTTCTGAAACCCTATTTTGGGTTAAAAACTGCTAAATTTCAGGGTTTCAATACTTATAAAACGTAATTTAGGATTTCAAAAGCCCTAAATAGGGTTCCGGAACCATAATTTGGGTCTCCGAAACTCTAATTTGGGTTTCTGAAGCCCTAAATAGGGTTCCGGAACCCTAATTTGGGACTCTGAAACTCTAACTGAGGTTTCTGAAGCCCTAAATAGGGTTCCGGAGCCCTAATTTCCGTTTCTGGCGGCCCAAAATAGGGTTCCGGAACCCTAATTTGGGTTTCAGAGACCCAAAACAGGGTTTTGGAACCATAATTAGGGTTTCAAAAGCTGTAAATAGGGTTTCAGAGGCCCTTACTAGGGTTCCAGAACTCTAATTTAGGTCTCAGAAACCCTAAACGGGGTTTCAGAGCCCTAATTTGGCTTTCAAAATTTCTAAATTGGGTTCCAGAAATGCACTTTAGCTGTATTATGTCGAATAAAATAGAGCTTTTTTGGTGCGTTTTAAAGCAAAATACAGTTTTTTGCATGTTTTTAATAAAAAATAGGATTTTCTGCACGCTTTAAAACAATAAATAGGGTTTTAAAGGGCATTTTTGCACTTCTGACAGGATTTTTACCGGATTTTTAGTCCTCAAAACCCTGTTTTGAGCCCAAAAAAAGGTCGCTGAAACCCACTTTGGAAATAGTGCTGAAACCCTATTTGGGATCTGGAAAAACCCCCAGCCGAAAACCCAGCTACATGTATGAGTACCGTACCGGTCTGCATGTTGTGCTAAAATTTGGGCCAACTTGATTGACGAACCACGACAAAAGTTACAGTAAGACCAAATCGTTGAGAGACACGCGGCACAGTCTCTACTTTCTGTCGGGTCTGTCCAATTTGCGCAGAGCCGCAAGTTGGTCTGCCCTTTTCTGACAAACGCGAAAAAGCAGGCAGTCAGAGAAAATTGCCTAAGTACAGGGTCGGCCAAAAAAACAACACAGCGCATTTTTTGCTGTAGCAACCGTAAATCTCAACCGATTTTATTGAGTCTTTTTTTGATTGAAAGACAAATAAATTGTTGACAGATTGGTGTAATGCTGATTACTCTGCTCGGTGCTTGAGATATTTGACCTCATAGAAAAATCAGAAAATTTGTTAATGAACAGCACCGATTTTTATTCTTCCGTTGCACTTCATAATAAAGCAGATTCCTACAGCTAAGGGCTAACGTCACGAGGCTTTTACTGGTGACACACACTCGTTACTTCATCAGTATAGTCTCATTAGCCCCAGCAGTAGGAATCTGCTTTATTATGAAGTTCAACGGAATCGCTCTTCTTCATTGCCAAAGTCTGCTTTGATTTTGAGCATAAGTATCTCAGGAACTATGCAGCATACATGGGCCGGGAGGTAAGGGGGTATACCCCTCCCCCTCGGCCGGCCATACCCCCCTCCCCCCTCCCGGAGGGAGGAAATTTTCGCTTATTTAAGGCAAAATAGGCGTTTTTTGGCCTTTTTCCGGGGAGGACCCCCCCCCCCCCGAGGTCTGCAACCCCCTACCCCCCTCCGGATTTTTCCGGCCCATGCATGCTATGCAGAGTATCTTGATAAATTTTCACCATTTCTTCAAGAATTTATCTATTCAATTTAAAAAACGATTTATTCGTCAATCAGGCACTTAACGCCGTTCATGGTACCGGTACCTCGGGTAGTGGTACCATAATGGTACCCCTACGTTCGGGGCCTGTGGTGTACCATATACTGTATGGTAGTGTTCCGACGACATCAAAACTTGTCGATATTCGATATCGATATCGATATTTTCAGCTCAATATCGATCGATATCGATATTTATAGTTATGCAAGAAAATGTGAAAATTTAAAAGAGCAAACTGCTCTCACTGCTTATCAGTCAAGCACTGATGCAATCAGCGATCTGATATCAATTAAGTAGGGAATTGCAGAAAGGCAGTGGCCCTTCTGAAGCCCTTCAATGAAAAGGTTGACCTCTCTGGCCGATGCCCCACCCTCATTAGGCATAAATGAGCTCAGACAGAATAGCGTATTTGAACTTATTTTAATGATAAATAAGCCAAAAAGCTTGACTTTAGTAAAAATCTGACTTTTTGTCTTGCCAACTTTCCTTCCTTTTCAACCACCCATCAGCCCGGCGGTACCCCTCAGGATTTGAAATTTTCCCACCCCTCAGCCAAAATGCTAGCCCATGTCTGCTTCTGCCCTCCTGCTTAAAGTGTGCGGAGTGAGCAGCACTTCAGTGTTGCTGCAGGCAACGTTTAAGAACCTAAGGGCTGCTGTCTAAAAGCTGAGAATGCCGAGAAATTGATGTTTCTGAGAACTATCATGCCACTGTTACTGTTAGGTTTTGACTAGACCATCGATTTTTAGTTGTGCAGGAAAAACTGTTTTGCTGTTCCAGAGAAATAAACTTGGTGTCAGTTTTCTTTTTTCCTACTTTTCCGCACACAAAAATATCGATGCGAAATATCGCGATATCGATATCGATATTGGAAAAAGGGTCGATATATCGACTTTTCCATATCGATATCGATATATCGTCGGAACCCTACTATATGGTATCCCTACCTACCGGTACCGGTACCACTCTGTCTGTTCAGATTTCGTACCATATGGTAGTGGTACCATATATGGTACCGGCACCCATGGCCATGGGCAGACATGGGCAAAGGGGGGGGCTGAGGGGGGGGGGGGTTTGGCCCCCCATCAGGCTCTGATCTACCCCCCATCAGCCGGCCGCTACCCCCCATCAGGAATTTTTGGGAAGAATTTTGTATAGAAAATTATGAAAAAATATGCCTGGAATAGGCGTAAATGAGCTCAGAATAGCTAATTTTAACTTATTTTAATGAAAAATAAGCCAAAAAAACCCTGATTTTCGCCAAAAATCGGACTTTTTGGCTTACCACCCATACATGGGCCGGGGGGGGGTCTGGGGGGGTTTGCCCACCCCCCAACTTGGGCTCGACCCCCCCAAACGACCCCACCCACCTGAAGCCGACTTTTGTTCCTAACCCCACCCACCAAAAACGCCGCGACCCCCCCCAAACCGGCAGGCCCACCCCCAATTTTTCGGATTTTGACTACCCCCAACCCATTTTTCCGGCCCATGTATGTTACCACCCCCTCAGCCCCCATCAGGCGCTCCTACCCCCATCAGCCCCCCTCTCAGGAATTGAAAATTCTACCCCCCCATCAGCCGAAATGCTAGCCCATGTCTGGCCATGGGTAGGGGTACCATGCGGTACCACTACGCTAGGTACCGGTCATACCGGCTATATGGTGTTAGTACCATAAACGGCGTTGAGTGCCTGACTGTTCTAATCGGTTGAGATTTACGGTTGCCACAGCAAAAAGTCTGCTGGGTTGTTTTAATAACTGTTTGTTCATTACCAAAATCAGTGTTTGAAATTTGATGGCAAATATCTCAGGAGCCAAGCAGAGTATCTTAATGAAAATTGCACCAATCTGTCAACAATTTATTTGTCCTTCATTTAAAAAAAATGCATTCAAATCGGCTGAGATTTGCGGTTGCCATTGATTTTTTGGCGGACCCTGTGCAATTATTAGAATGTATGTTTTACCAGTGACAGACATGATTCTGCTGGGTCCGGCCTCCACCTTCTGGAAGACAGTTCTGGTGTCGATGGCACAATTAATAATGGTCTGAACTGCCTCTCTGACCACGTGATTCACGTTGGCCGGTCCGATCCGCTCATTGGCCGCTCGCCGCAGTTTGTCGGGGTCCAGCCAGGGTCCACAGGCGCAACCCCGGTGTACGAACACGGTCACTGCAAAATGCCAACAATTCTACTGGACTGGTTATCTGCATAGGTTACGGGCAATACTAAACGTAGGCTAGACAGTACCATATATGGTACCACCACAGTCACCGAACGTGGGGGCACCATATATGGTACAGAGACACCTGCGGATTTTCAAATTTCCAGCCCGGCTCTCAAATTTTTCAGGCCCGGCCCGGCCTTGGAAAGTTAAAATAACCGAAAATTCATGCAAATCGGCTCATTTTGAAAATGAAGAAATTTCATGTTCTGTTGAATGAGCGAATGGATATTTGCCCAAGATCGACCAGCCTCTAAGCTACCCTTGGCACATACATGCACTAGGGGGTGTGGGGCTAGAAAGACCAACCCCGAGACAGTTTAGGGACACCCGACCAAAAAATGCAAGTACTAGTAGAGGCTCCAGTACTAACAAACTGACTCAGAGATAACTAATTTTTATCTTAAAATTCGTCTGAAAAGCCTTTGGAAACCGAATTTGTCGTTTCCACTACTGATGTTTAAGAGAAATCGGTGTTTTTGGAAGCCCTTTTTATCAATTTTTTGTTTGTTTTAAGCCTAAAACGCTTCTAGGCGTTTTGGAGCTTTTAAAAATGTTGGACCCCGTCTAGGCAAAACCCCTCAAACCCCAACTGACCAAAAAATCCATCCTCCCCCATGGACAGTAATTATTCATATTTTTGATATTAATCTACATATTTTATTGCACTCTCCACACCTTTCATACATGTGCATGGTGGACAAGTCAGGGGCGACGGAAGAGTCTCCATGTGTAGTTGCTCTGGCTATAGGTGTAAATTTTCGGCGAAAATTTGAATTTTCACGATTTTTTTACTAAAAAATCGTACTTTTCGGCTAAAATTCAAGTAAGATTTACGATTAGAAACTGTCAAAAATCTAGTTTGTCCAAAATTCGGACTTCTCGACGAAAACTTCCAAGTTCAGAGTGCATAGTTGCCTAGACCAAGGGTGCGTAGTAGCATAGTTGCAAAATTGATTTCTGCAGCTTTGAAAACGCACCAGGAGGCTTCCTAAAAGTTTCTGAAAGCATGTAGTAGTTCTATTTTTGTCCCTGACCCCTCGGGACCCCCATGCACATGTATGACACCTTTTGTGTTCACCCCTGGTCCGGCCCAGCCGGTGCATGTCCGATGTACTAGTAAGGGGTAAAACCGTTTGTTACATTTAGACCTTACAACAAGCAGTACCTACTTTGCAGTGAAGTCGGTGAGCCAGTATCAGTGGCCAGTACAATGTCAGGAGGAACATGACTGGCCGGCTGACCAGGAGAGGGCGTGGCCTCTGGACTGTCGGTCAAAGCAGAACTCAAGTGGCCGCCAGCAGCCGGTTCAATCTTAGTTTGCGGCTTCTGTGTGAAGGATTTCCGGGCGCGAGCCCCTCCAGCGGGGGCCGAGGGCAAAGAGGAAACTGAAGCTGCACTGTTTGAGAAAGTGAAGAGCATGTTTGACTGACAGGCGTCTACCGTCGGTTGGAGGGCTGGGCGTGCTCTTGACGGGCGCAGTGGGCGGAGCCAGCGACTTGCGAGCCCCGCCCACGTCCGTCTTTGGCTTCTTGGCTGCAGTCTGGCCAGAGGAGCAACTGGGAATGGCAGGAGATGCGCTTTCGCGCTTCTTTGTACGTTTCACCTGACTGCTTGAACTGTGCGTTGTACCTGGGCTCAGTTTGCCAATCAGCTAAAACACCTACTAGCCCATTTGTTCTAATACAGTCAGGCACTTAACGCCGTTTATGGTACTGGCACCATATGGCAGCGAACTGTACATAGGCTAGTGACATACATGTAACAGGTCACCCGCCGAAGGAGGATGGCGTTGGGTCCTCTGCCTGTACTGGTACCGCTCCCTTAAACAGGGTTCGTGCGGCTTTTGTATAGCAAAATTCCCTCATTTTTTTTCCATGACCCAAAGTCAAAATTCCCGGACCAACCAGGGTCAATCTGAGAGAATTTAGAAAAACTGGCTTTGTAAAACACATTTAAACGGTATTCAGAGGGTAAATTTCCAGTTTAAGTAGTAAAAGTCAGAAGACCGATCTTCAAAAGGGTGTTGTGAAAAGTTCTGACAAAACCACTTGGCGGCGAGACATTTCTGCTGCTATCAAATTTTTCCCTGACCAGACACCAAATCCCCTGCCTTTTCCCGGATTCCCTGACTTTTTTTAACTTCCCTGTTTTACCATGTCTCTCTGACTTTCCAAATCCCGCACGAACGCTGCTTAAAATTTCGCACCATATAAGGGAGTGGTACCAAAATACTGTATGGTACCGGCATCCATGGCCAGGAGTAGGGGCGCCATGGTTCCACCACAGTCCCTGAAGGTGACTCACCATTTTACCAGCAGCACAAACGGGCGTTAAGTGCCTGATTATAATAAAGACGCAGAGATGAAGAGCAAAAAGACTAAAGGCACCAGCAACCGAAATACCTCGTCCAATTTGGCAGCCTTGGCCTTGCGCGGAGCCAGCACCAGTTCGGCCGGTTGTTCCGTGTCGTCTCTGAGTTCCTGAGCACTGGAAACTCTCGGCTTTGGTTTGGTAGCATAACTGCGCGGTCGGGGCGACAGTGAAGAGGGCGCTGGTGGTGGCTTGGCTGCCACTCGTCTTATGCGACCTGCAAACGTCTATTATACAGCTAACTACATAAACCAGACTTTTTACTGGAAAACAATTAGCAGCTATGCTATGTGACAGGTTCTTTCTTTCGTTTATTTCTGCTTTTTTGCGTTTGCGCTTTTGAACGTTACTATTTTGTGATTTTGTGTTGTGTTTGTACGGGCTTGCTTGTGTTTGCGTCTTTGTTATTAGTGTCTGTTTGTTTGTTTGTTTGTTTTTGTCTTCCGTTGGTGTTTTTGTCTGTTAGTGTTTGCGCATTTGTTTATTAGTGTTTGTGCGTTTGTTTGTTAGTGTTTGTGCGTTTGTTTATTAGTGTTCGTTCGTTTGTTTATTCGTGTTCGTGCGTTTGTTTATTAGTGTTTGCGCATTTGTTTAATTAGTTTTTGCGCATAAATTGTTTGTTAGAGTTTGTGCGTTTGTTCTTAGTGTTTGTGCGTTTGTTTCTTAGTGTTGTGCATTTGATTATTAGTGTTCGTGCGCTTGTTTCTTAGTGTTGTGCGTTTGTTTCTTAGTTTTCTGCGCTTGTTTCTTAGTGTTTCTGCGTTTGTGTCGTAGTGTTTGTGCGTTGTTTATTAGTGTTCGTGCGTTTGTTCTTAGTGTTTGTGCGTTGTTTATTAGTGTTCGTGCGTTTGTTCTTAGTGTTTGTGCGTTTGTTTGTTAGTGTTTGTGCGTCTGTTTGTTAGTGTTTGTGCGTTTGTTAGTTAGTGTCTATTTGTGTTCTGAAATGTGAATTTGTTTCTTAGTGTTTATTTGTGCACTGCTTTTGCGTTGTTATGCTATCTCAAGGTTTGGAGAGCTTGCCAATTTCAAGCTAGAATAACAGTCCAACAACAAATACCACTCTAACTCTGGAAGCAAAACCGAAAACAAAGACTAAAAAAGGTCAGTAGTGATTACCGCGAGCGCCGCTACCTTTGGGTTTGGGCGGCTTTTGTACAGCGAGTCCGGCCTTCGAGGCCCAACCGATGGGGAAAAGACAGCGCGAGTGGTAGCGAACTTTCATGTTGTAGCCCAGTGAGTAGCCATCGAAGTTTATCTCCACATCGTCACCTTCCACGCGCACCACTGTGGCGGGAAATAGCGCTCCGGTGAAATTCTTGAAGTCCACGGCTTCCAGTTTCTGCCCTTCCTCGAAATAATTCTCGACAGGCCGAAACTTTTTGGGAATCTAAACACACCAATAGGAACTCTCTACAAACCAACTTATAATGTTCGTCTAGACCATAAATGGATCTGATTTCGTCTCATACCTTACAAACTCTGACTAACATAAAATGACACATAGTAATACTAGGGTTCCGACGATATATCGATCCTTTTTCCAACATTATTTTTGTGCGGAAAAGAAAAAAAACAAAAATTACACTACGTTTATTTTTGTGCTACTGTAAAAAAACAGTTTTTTCTAGACCACTCAGAAATGGACGGTTTAATAAAAATCTAACAGTGGCATGACAGCGACTCAATCAACCAATAAAAAGACGGACCGCACTGAAGCAGCTCTCGGGAGCGGCCACGTTCTCTGGCGCCAGTTGCTGGTCGAGGAAGTGGCGGAACTTGGCCAGGTTGTGTCGGTAGCCAATGGGCGGCTGGAGGTCTCCGCCGTTCCTGGCCGCGTGGCCGACCGGGTGGATGTCGCGATCGTCGCACATCACCCATTGGTCGTTGGCGTCGTCGCAGCCGTCCAGTCGCACCAGAATCCAGACGCCGAACGTCGCTTCGATCGTGGCCAGACACAGACCGCCCGAGCCTCAACAATGCAGTTGTTTGTTATTTTATTATTTTTATTATACGGGCCGATTGATTCACATATCCCGCCCGATTTCGCAAGCTCACAATTTTTTTGTTTGTGGACGAATTGCCTGAAAACCGGCTATTCTACCGCGAACTGATTTTTCCAACACTGCTGCTAAATATATTTGGCTAGCCGGCACAGTTGGTGTAGTGGTTTAGGCCACATGGCCACTGTGCGCGACGTCGTGCGCTCATCCACTCGGCGGGGCAAGTTTCTTACCGCAAAGAGTTGGTCGTCGGCATAAAGCTCCACCCAGGCCACCGAAAACTGGTTCCAGCGAGTAGGTAAAATGGGAACCAACTGGATCTGCCTTGCACCGAAAGCCGCTCCAAAAAGCATGCCGCGTTGGAGGGAAGATCAACGACGTCAGGAGCTGTCTGAGAGACCAGCAATAAGGCCTATACCGGTTTAGTACCTGCGCCCGTTGGGAGCTGACAGCACCATGACGTCACCACGCCAGGCACTCTCTTCGTACCTGGCGCCAACAGCATGGCTTGAGTGGCTTGGCAGTGAAAGAAGGGCAAACGACCGAGATGACGATATCAGGGGCAACGACATGGCTGATCGTAGGGCTGTACATCGTACGCCCCCCCGCCAGATCGGATCGGAATATATCAGGCCAGTGTTTTGGTGTTGATGACATTCTTAAATCATAGCAATTGACGCTTCATTCAGTTTCCAACACAACCCAACGTTTTTTAACAGTTATAATAGCTTCTTAGGTAAACGAACAATGTACGGTTTTGAGTGTACCAAAAGCACTGTGATGGTGCAGACAAAGTTCTGCCTGAAATTTTGAACAGAACACGAGACTCCAAGCGATCCTAACATCTTTGGTGGCATGAATCGCTGACGTAAGAGGCCGCGTGTATGACAAAACTCCGAAAAGGGCAAAACGGATAAACACTGCTGGAGTGTCACCCACAGAGGCAGCAAAAAGTGATTGAAAACAGTGATATCACGTTGAAGCGCATAACTAGTGATGTAGAGTGTGGAACATACATGTAACAGGTCATCCGCCGATGGGGGGAGGGGGGTTTGGGGGGTCTGGCGCCGGCCGGGGGGGGGGGTCTGAGCCAAAATTTTGGGGCGGGGGTGGGCACTAAAAAACGCTCAAAAATCGAAAAAATCGCAATTTTTTGGCTAAAAATTGCCAAAAATCGCTAATTTGGGCTGAAATACAGCTAAAAAGTGCTGTTTTGCAGGCGATTTTGGCAATTTCTGTGTGTGAAATTGTAAAAAATTGCAAAAATTTGCTCGAAAATTTACTTGCCAGAAAAATCGGAGGGGGGGTCGGTGAAATCGTCTCGGGGGGGGGGCCCATCTGGGGGGTCTGGCCGAGGTCGGGTGGGGGCAGACCCCCCAGACCCCCCTGTTACATGTATGGTGTGGAATGTGATAAAATTTGAAAAAGTAAAATGCCAATTATGTCCAGTTATCACATCCAAAAAGCAGCCGATTCGGTCCACAAACAAAAATGTTGTGAGCCTGCGAAATCGGGCGGGATATGTGAATCAAACGGTATATACACCACAGAGTAAAGTAGGCGTTAGTTACCTCGCGGATCGGGCATCTCGAGTTTCTGCTCCTCCTCAAAGATATTAGTGGGCGGTAGGGAGTTCTGAAAAACAATCCCACCAAACAATCTGATCGAAGTCAGCAAAATCAGTAGTGACTGACTGACTTGAAAAAAACATCTATCTGGAGCGGCCGTTGCACCAGATTCCAAGAGATAAGCGCTCCAACTGAATGCGCCCGACTTTGACTTGCCATTCTGAAATAGGACTGCTTTACTTGCAGAGCACTTAGCCAAAGACAGTTTTACTAAATTTCAGTTAAAAGTGCCTCCGGTAATCGAACTTAAAGTTGCCGCTGCTGCTACTCAAGACATAACCAGTCTTCAATCTGACGGGTAGACTTACATGTAACAGGGGGCGTCCTGTGGATCCCACTATCCAACTTAGGCCAGACCCCCCGCCCGAGACCATTTCTCCGACCCCGTCCTCCGTCGCTATTTCTAACAAGCAAATTTTTGTCATTTTTCTTTTAAAAAAAGCTTTTTCAAAGTTTATTACAACGCACATGAACATCGGACAGACCAGTAAAGAATTCATAAAGGGCCACATGCGCGGCAATCACCAGGGACGAACCCCTACTGTGTCTAATGCTGCATGCATGGCAGGCAGGAAGCATTGCTACCAGTACACCACAGACACAGACCAAAATTTCTGGAATTTCAGACACACAAAATTGCTAAATCGCATGTGCATGGGGGTGCCCAGGGAGGACGAAAATAAAAATCTACCAAACGTTGCTAGAGACTGCCAGAAAGCCTCCAGATGCATTTTTAAGCCACAGAAATCAATTTTCGCAACTACGCACCTTCCTTCAGACAACTGCGCACCACCAAACCCAATTTTTTCCAGGAAAATCTGGATTTCTTGACAATGTTTCTGTCAGAAAGTGGTTGATGGGCAAATTTTGTAGGAAAATTTCATTTTTACCGTAATTTTTTTAATTTTAGCCAATTTTTTCGCCAACATTTTTGGCAAAAATTTAAATTTCCCACCGAAAATCTGCACCTAGTATAGTCAGGCCACGACAACCTGGCCGTCAACCTAAGCCGCCGACCAGGCACATGTATGCCGGTAAAACAACACTTTTAGCTGTATTTGAGCGAGTTTTGGCGGTTTCTAAGCCAGAATTGCGGTTTTTGAGCGTTTTTTAGTAGCCAACCACGCTTACACCAGAATTTGGGGCTTAGGCGCCACCCGACTGGAGCCAGACTCCGCTACCCCGATGACAAGTTACTTGTACTGTGATAGTCAGGCACTTAACGACGTTTATGGTACTGGCAGGCACCATATCGGTACTTAGGGTAGCGGAGTGGCACCAAATATCGCACCCCTACCTTCGAATTGGTAGCTGTACCGGTACCATATTATGGTACCGGCACCCATGATCATGGATAGCGGTACCATTTATGGTACCACCACAGTCCCCGGAACGTGACGGTACCATATATGGTGCCACTAGCCTAGGATGCCGCCAGTACCATAAGCGGCGTCGATAAGTGCCTGACTGTGTGAGGGAAGCGCGTGGCAAAAGGCACACAACACACTCACAGCAAAAAATTTCCAACTTTCAGTACACACAGCCCCTGCTACGCAGCTAGACGAAGCTTTGCACCTACCACCCGCCCACCAGACCAAAGTTGGAAATTTATGGACGGCCGCTTAAGCAACTGACTTTAGTAGCAGATTCAGAGTTGGAAGAAGAAACAGTAGCGACAGTCGGTCGGGAAGAACTCGGCTCCTTCTCCAGCCCCACACTCAGCTTCTCCAATATACTATCGTCGTCATCGGTCTAAATTGCAGACATTGGCACAGTTACCTCCGTACTTTTCTTGCCACTTGTAGAAATTTTCAGGCAAGCAATTTGATTGCAAATAAAGGAATAAAAATCGTTTTTCTTAATATAACTTAGCATCTCTCTAACGTCCTGAAATTAATCTTCATATGTCTGTCTGTCAGCATACATACATGTAACAGCTCCGGGCCGACCTGGTGGAGGGGGTTTCTTCAGGTGGGGGTCGAGGGGGGCTTTCGCCCAGAGGGGGTACAAAATTTTAAAAAGCTCCAGAACGCCTGGAAATGCGTTTTTAGCACGTTTTTTCAGCATACATGTAACCGGGGGTCTGCCCCCACCCGCCTTAGACAAGACCCCCGGATGGGACACCCCCCCCCCCCCCGAGACGATTTCTCTGACCCCCTCCGATTTTTCTGGCAAGTAAATTTTTGACCAAATTTTTGCAATTTCAGACACTAAAATTGCCAAAATCGCCCGCAAAACAGCACTTTTTAGCAGTATTTCAGCCCAAATTAGCAATTTTAGCCAAAAAATTGCGATTTTTTCGATTTTTGAGCGTTTTTAATGCCCAACGCCCCTCCCAAAATTTTGGCTCAGACCCCCCGGCAGGCGCCAGACACCCAACCCCCTCCCCCTTCGGCGAATGACCTGCTATGTATGTTTTTCAGTAAGGACGCTAAAAATCGCTATTTTAAGCTGCCAAATAGCGTTTTAGAGCAAAAAAGCAAAAAATGACAAAAAGGGCTTCGAAAAACACCGATTTCTCTTAAATATCAGCAGTGCAACCGCCAAATTCGGTTTCCAAAGCCTTTTCCAAGTGAATTTTAGGCTAAAAATTAGTGATTTCTGAGCCAGTTTGTTAATACTTGTTACTTAGCCACTACTAGCTAGTACTTGTATTTTTTGGTGGGGGGGGGCGTCCCTTAACCTGTGTCGGGGGGGGGGGGGGTTGAGGGGGATTGGCCTTTTCAGCAAAGGGTAACCCCCAAACCCCCTAGTACATGTATGTCTGTCAGCTCAGACTAGTCAAATGAGAGCTTTTCAATCATACAGTGACACAGACATAGGCAAAGGGGGGGGCTGAGGGGGGTTGACCCCCCATCAGGCTCTGATCTACCCCCCATCAGCCAGCCGCTACCCCCCATCAGGAATTTTTGGGAAAAAAATTGTATAGAAAATTATGATAAAAATATGCCTGGAATAGGCGTAAATGAGCTCAGAATAGCTAATTTTAGCTTATTTTAATGAAAAATAAGCCAAAAAACCCTGATTTTCGCCAAAAATCGGACTTTTTGGCTTACCCCCCCCTCAGCCCCCCCCATCAGGCGCTCCTACCCCCCCCCCGCCCTCAGCCCCCCATCAGGAATTGAAAATTCTACCCCCCATCAGCCGAAATGCTAGCCCATGTCTGCGTGACATATGTACATGTAACGGGTTCTGCACCTACCTTTTTTAGGCCAGACCCCCCACAACCGAGACAATTTTTGGAGGCGATTTTTTGCCATTTCAGACACTCAAATTGCCAAAATCGCCTGTTAAACAGCACTTTTTAACCGTATTTCAGCCCAAATTAGCGATTTTTAGCTGCAAATTGCGATTTTTGAAAGTTTTTAGTGCCCAACTAAACCACACCTCCCAAAATTTGGGCTCAGACCCCGCGGCCGGCGCCACCCAGACAGCATTGATGCAACCAGCGATCTGATATCAATTAAGTAGAGAATCGTAGAAAAGGTAGTGGCCCTTCTGACGCCCGTCAATAGAAAGGTTGAACCTCTCAGGCCAACGGCCTACGCTCATTAGGCATAAGTGAGCTCAGAGAGAATAGCGCATTTTAACATATTTTAATGACAAATGAGCCAAAAAACCTTGACTTCAGTAAAAAATCGGACTTTTTTATTCATCAACCTTTCAACCACCCATCAGCCTGCGATTCCCTTCCAAGATTTGAAAATTAACCATCCCTTAGACGAAATGCTAGCTCATGTCTGCTTCTGCCCTCCTGCTTCAAGTGTGCGGAGTGAGCAGCTCTTCAGTGTTGCTGCATACATTTTATAACCTAAGCGTTGCTGTCTGAAAGCTGAGAATGCCGAGAAATTGATGTTTCTGACATCTGAGAGCTATCATGACACTGTTAGGTTTTGACTATGCCATCGATTTCTGAGTTGTCCAGGAAAAACTGTTCTTACGGCACCAGAGAAATAAACTATCGTTTTGTCAGTTTTGTATTTTCCCTACTTTTCCGCAGAAAAAATATCGAAAATTTCGATGCGAAATATCGCGACATCGTTATCGATATTGGAAAAAAGGTTTATATATGGACTTTATCGATATACTTATATCGATATATATCGTCGAAACCGTACAAATAATACAGTCAGGCACTCAGCGCCGTTTATGGTATGGTCACCATACATATAGTACTTCCACGTTCGACCACTGCACTGTAGTACAGTCAGGCACTTAACGCCGTTTATGGTACCGACACCATATAAGGTGCCGGTACCATATATGGTACCGGTACCGAGGGTAGTGGTACCATATATGGTACCGTCACCATATATGGTACCGGCACCATATATGGTACCCCTACCCATGGCCATGGGTGCCGGTACCATATATGGTGACGGTACCATACATGGTACCACTACCATATATGGTACGAAATCTGAACGGAGTGGTACCATATATGCAGACATGGGCAAAGGGGGGGGGGGGCTGAGGGGGGGGGTTGGCCCCCCCTCAGCCTCGGACCTACCACCCCCCCCCTCAGCCGGCCGCTACCCCCCCTCAGGAATTTTTTGGAAGAAGTTTGTATAGAAAATTATGATAAAAATATACCTGGATTAGGTGTAAATGAGCAGAGAATAGCTTATTTTAGCTCACTTTAATGAAAAACAAGCCAAAAAACCTTGATTTTAGCAAAAAATCGGACTTTTTGGCGTCCCACCCCCTCAGCCCCCCCTCAGGAATTAAAAATTCTACCCCCCCTCAGCCGAAATGCTAGCCCATGTCTGCATATATGGTACCGGTACCGGAAAAACGCGAAGGTGGGGGTACCATATATGGTGCCGGTACCATATATGGTGACGGTACCATATATGGTGCCGGTACCATATATGGTACCACTACCTACGGTACCGGTACCATATATGGTACCGGCACCTTATATGGTGTTGGTACCATAAACGGCGTTAAGTGCCTGACTGTAGTAGAACCATATATGGTGGCGGTACCATATAAGCCGCCGGTACCAGCATTGGTACCTGTACCGGTACCATACCACTCCGTTCAGATTTCGTAACATATAATGTTACCACCACAGTTTGCGAACGTGGAGCGTTTTGGAGCTTTTATACAGGGGTCCGCCAAAAAAAACAACCCAGCAGATTTTTCGCTGTAGCAACCGCAAATCTCAACCGATTTGAATGAATCCTTTTTAAATTAAAGATAAATAAATCATTAAAAGACTGCTGGAATTTTCATTAATGTACTTAGTTCCTGAGATATTGGCTCTCAAAATCAAAACAGATATTTTGGCAGTGAACAAGAGGGATTTTTTTATTATTCTGCACTTCGTAATAAAACGGATTCCTGCTACTGCTAAGGGCTCTTGGAGGCTTTACAGGTGACACAGAAACTCGGTTTACTTCAATACTAAAGTATCATTAGCCCCAGCAGTAGCATACATGGGCCGGGGGGGGTATACCCCTCCCCCTCGGCCGGCCATACCCCCCCTCGGCCGTCCAAACATACTCCATACCCCCCTCGCCGGCTAGCCCCCCCACCCCCCCTCCCGGGGGGAGAAATTTTCGGTTTTTTAAGGAAAAATAGGCGTTTTTTTGCCTTTTTTCGGGGGGACCCCCCCCCCCCCCCCCGAGGTCTTCTCCCCCCCTCCTACCCCCCCCTCCGGATTTTTCCGGCCCATGTATGAGCAGTAGGAATCTGCTTTATTATGAAATGCAACGGAATCGCTGTTGTTCTTTGCCGAAATCTGTTTCGACTTAGAAGGCAAATATCTCAAGAACTAAACTGTGAATCTCAATAAAAAATGCACTAATCTTTGAAGAATTTATCAATCTTTCATTCAAAAAAGGATTCATTCAAATCGGTTCAGATTCATGGTTGCAAAAGTAAAAAATCTGCTGGGTTGTTCTTTATGTGTGTGTTTCTACTGCCAATGTTGTCGTATGAAGAGCAGGGCCCGCTGGGGATCTGACCAGAGGTTGATGGCCGCCACTCCATGTCTGACTGGAAGGCGGGGGCACAGGAATAGGTGCTCGGTAGTGTGAGGTTGTCCGCAATCCTTCGGGCAGGTAGGCAAAACAGTATTGTCCAGTCTGTGCCTGTAGGTAGCGAGCAGATAGCAATGCCCGGATCTCAGCTGTGCTAGCAAGGACCGGTCCGCACGAGCAAGGCAAAGCTCGGTTTTCGCGATGGCAGGTGGAGGGCGCCCCAAAACAGCGTTGATGGATGCGGAGGCGTCAGAAGCCGCATTGCGGTGGATTTGTAGCAGAGAAGTTTTGATGCTCGCATCAGACAGAGGCGTGTCCGCGACATTGCTGGCGAAAGAGCGTAGAGTGTGTCGCATGGAGCGTGGTCTGTCCGGAGGAAAATCTAGATGGCAAGGGTGCTGGGGGCTGCGAGTTTGGACATAGGCCTGGTGGCAGAGCATTCTGCCTTTGTTGAGGACTGGAAGAACTCTGGATTCTGCACTGAGGTGCTGAGTGCCGGCAATCTGTAGGCAGCCCGTTACTACACGAAGACCAGCATCTTGAATGCGCTGCAGGCGGGCAGTGCTAGTTTGAGAAATAGTAGGAAACCAGGCCGGAGCTGCATAAAGCATTACTGATTGGACAGTAGCTTTGTAGAGCATTAGCATCATCTCCTTGGGACTGCCCCACCTTGAGCCAGTGAGTGCCTTTAGCAGGTTCAATCTGCCGCCAGCCTTTGCGGCTATGGACTTCACATGGTGAGAAAAGGTCGACATCGTGTCGTAAGTAACCCCCAATATCTTGGCAGTATTTGTTGTTGGGATGGGGGTGCCTCTCCAGGACAGGTTTAGTGGTGTGCGGAACTCGCCAGAGAAAAGCGTGAACAACAGGCCTTGAGACTTCTGAGCCGAGACCTGGAGTCCGTTTTCGGCCATCCAATCTTCTAGCTGCGGTAGGTAACGGCCTAGTTGTGCGGCTGCGCGGTCTGGAGTGGTGTCCGAGCTAGTTATAGTGATGTCATCTGCGTATGAGATCAACTGCATTCCTGAACCAGGGTCCGGTGTAGGCAGGTCTCTGATGTAAAAGTTGAATAGCAAAGGAGAGGTGACAGCTCCTTGGGGGACACCGTGCTTGCTATGGCGAAGTGAAGACACGACACCAGCAAAGTGGACCTTTGTAGCGCGGCGAGACAAGTAAGCAGATAACCAGCGAACGGACCAATCGGGTAGGGTAGAGGCATGGAGCTTGCGCAGGAGACGAAACCTGTCCACTGCATCGAAAGCTTTAGAGATGTCAAGTGCAGCAGCGGCGGTACGAGGAGCCGGCTTACGCTGATTGAAACCTGTCGCCACTTGGGTGGAAATTTTGCAGAGAGCAGTAGTGGTAGAGTGGCGAGCCCTAAATCCGTGCTGGTGGTTCGCGGGCAGCAGATGATTGGTGAGCGTGGGAAGGATCAGGCGTTCCAGCACTTTGATTAACGGTGACAGGAGGCTGATCGGTCGATATGACGAGCTGAGGGAGAGGTCTTTGCCTTTCTTCGGCAGAGGGATTATATTGGCCAGTAGCCACGTTCTAGGCAGGACACACTGCTTCACGCAGGCCGTCAGAAGGTCAGCAAGGCGCAACAGGCCTGTCGAGCCAAGATGCTGGAGATGTAAAATCGTTAGGCCATCAGGGCCCTCGGCAGGTGAACGTTTGAAGCCGTGAATGGCTGCAGAAACTTGAGCATCAGTGAAAGAAGGGGCACCTTCTAAATCACGGCGCTTGTTGCGTATCTGACGTTTGATGCGTCTGGGTTCGTTGGCAGGTAGAGGCGGATCAGGGGCTGCTGAGTTGAACTGCCTATTGAACGCATTGGCTGCTGCTAAGGCTGAAGAACCCGCCGGGAAAGGAAAGGACACTTGGCGGTTGGTAGGGGCATTTTGGGCATCGTTAGACAGACACTTTGCAAGTTTCCATACAGAGCTCACATCGGCACGGTGGTCAAGGCTTTCCACCTTTTGGCGCCAGTGGTCACGTTTGTGTTCTGTGATGAGGTCCTGGATGTGCTTGCAGAGAGCTGGCAAACGAGGGTCTGTAGGGTTGGCTGCACGCATGGTGTCACGTTCGTTGATGAGTGGAATAGCAGCCGGAGGAACCCATGGTATGAAGCCTCGAATGCGTCCCTTGGGAATGGAAAGCTTTGCGGCATCTAAGAGCACAGAGGTAAACGACTTGCAGGCCTGGTGGACATTTGCAGGTAGGGGGCCCAAGCGCAAGAAGCTTTCTTCAGTGCGAGCAGTGAAGGTGTCCCAGTGCGCCTTCTTATAGTTGGTGAAAGTACGGCGGCTTGGCTTGTCTGGGGAACGACAGGCCAGATCTATGACAATGGGTACGTGGTCAGAGGAGAGTGCGTTCTCGGTGCGCCAAGTCGTGCGCAGAGCCCATGTGTCAGAAATTAAGGTGATGTCAGGACTGGAACTAGGGCCTGCTGAGGGGCGGCGGGTCGGTTCAGGTTCGTTTAACACTGACCAGTTACTCGGCACGATGGAGTCTTCCAGCTGGTCACCACGCCGATCGGCTGCAATAGCCGAATGCCAGAGAGCCGAGTGTGCGTTAAAGTCACCGCAGATCAAGGATGGGTCACCACGCAGAAGTGGGGAGAAGTCGATGTCGGCGGCAATGCCAGGAGTAGAGGCCGGCGGGGCATAGACATTGTGAAGCACCAGAGGGCCGCAACTAGTAGATACCTTAATCGCCTGGGTCTCGATACCATTGGCAATACGCACTGCGTTCATAGTAGAGTACTGCACAGAGTCACGAACGAGAAGAGCGAGACCTCCACCTTTTGCAGTGCGATCCACGCGTTCCACTGCATAGCCGCAAAAGGAGGGGAATTTAACTGAAGGGGTGAGCTTGGTCTCTTGAAGGACAGCTATATCCACCTGATGAGAGTGCAGGAAGGCCGCAAGCTCAATAGCCTTGGCCCGAAGGCCGTTCACATTTAATTGGAGGACACGAAGTCCCTGGGGCGCAGCTGGAGCTTGGACGGCGGGATAAGCGGTCGGAGGCGGTGTGGGCGTTGGGGTAGGGACTCGAGGAGTAGAAGGGCGGGCACAACAAGGGCCCCGCCATTGTGGACGGTAAGCTGAAGTATTCCGAAGTTCGGAACAGCGTTTGTGCACCCAATTGGAACAGCCAGCACACAGGAAAGAGCCTTTTCTGTCAATCTTTACAGCGCAGACTGAGCAGATGTAGACTGATTGCGGAGGGCCAGGATTGCGTTCAACATCGCCAGCCAATTGAAGAAGAAATAGGAGCCAGAGGGCCGGCATCACGGGCTCCATCATCAAAAACACTGGTAGATCCGGGTTGGGCCCGCCACGACGCGGGCAGAAAAGTGCACCAATTTGCCTCTGGTTGAGAACCAGAGATGGGGCGACCACGAAAAGGCTGGTGCATTGGCCCCATTGGTTGTTCTTTATCACTCTTGTTCATCGCCAAAATCTCTGTTTTGAATTTGAGGACAAATATCTCAGGAACTAAGCAGGCTATCTTAATAAACGGTACATCAATCTTTCAAGAATTTATTTATCTTTGATTTAAAAAAGGATTCACTCAAATCTGTTTAGATTTGCGGTTGCTACAGAAAAAACTCTGCTGGGTTGTTTTTTTGGCACACCCTGTATATACAAGGTGTGTCAAAAAAAAACAACCCAGCAGAGTTTTTGCTGTAGCAACCGCAAATCTCAACCGATTTGAATGAGTCCTGCTTTAAATGAAAGACGAATAAATTCTTGAAAGATTGATGAAGGCCCTATTAAGATACAATGCTTAGTTCCTGAGATATTTTCCTTCAAACTCAAAACAGAGATTTTGGCAGTGAACAAGAGGGATTTTTTTATTATTCTGCACTTCGTAATAAAACGGATTCCTGCTACTGCTAAGGGCTCTTGGAGGCTTTACAGGTGACACAGAAACTCGGTTTACTTCAATACTAAAGTATCATTAGCCCCAGCAGTAGCATACATGGGCCGGGGGGGTATACCCCTCCCCCTCGGCCGGCCATACCCCCCCTCGGCCGTCCAAACATACTCCATACCCCCCTCGCCGGCTAGCCCCCCCACCCCCCCTCCCGGGGAGAGAAATTTTCGCTTATTTAAGACAAAATAGGCGTTTTTTGGCCTTTTTTCGGGGGGACCCCCCCCCCCCCCCGAGGTCTTCTCCCCCCCTCCTACCCCCCCCCTCCGGATTTTTCCGGCCCATGTATGAGCAGTAGGAATCTGCTTTATTATGAAATGCAACGGAATCGCTGTTGTTCTTTGCCAAAATCTGTTTCGACTTAGAAGGCAAATATCTCAAGAACTAAACTGTGAATCTCAATAAAAAATGCACTAATCTTTTAAGAATTTATCAATCTTTCATTCAAAAAAGGATTCATTCAAATCGGTTCAGATTCATGGTTGCAAAAGTAAAAAATCTGCTGGGTTGTTCTTTATCACTCTTGTTCATCGCCAAAATCTCTGTTTTGAATTTGAGGACAAATATCTCAGGAACTAAGCAGGCTATCTTAATAAACGGTACATCAATCTTTCAAGAATTTATTTATCTTTGATTTAAAAAAGGATTCACTCAAATCTGTTTAGATTTGCGGTTGCTACAGAAAAAACTCTGCTGGGTTGTTTTTTTGGCACACCCTGTATATACAAGGTGTGTCAAAAAAAACAACCCAGCAGAGTTTTTGCTGTAGCAACCGCAAATCTCAACCGATTTGAATGAGTCCTGCTTTAAATGAAAGGCGAATAAATTCTTGAAAGATTGATGAAGGCCCTATTAAGATACAATGCTTAGTTCCTGAGATATTTTCCTTCAAACTCAAAACAGAGATTTTGGCAGTGAACAAGAGCGATTCAGTTGCACTTCACAACAAAACGGATTCCTACTGCTGAGGGGCAACAAGACTTTTACAAATGAAGTAACCAAGCATGTGTGGCACCGGAAAAACCTCGTTACGTTAGCCCTGAGCAGTAGGAATCGGTTTTATTATGAAGTGCAACAGAATAATAAAAATCGCTTTTGTTCATTGCCAAAATCTGTTTTGATTTTGAGTGCAAATATCTCAGGAACTAAGCATCCTATCTTAATAAAAGCTTCACCAATCTTTCAAGAATTAATTTATCTTTCATATAAAATAGGACTCACTGAAATCGGTTGAGATTTGCGGTTGCTACAGTAAAAAATCTGCTGGGTTGTTTAAAATTCTGTTGTTCACTGCCAAAATTTCTGTTTTGATTTTGAAAGCAATTATCTCAGGAACTAAGCAACGCAACTTAATAAAAGCTACACCAATCGTTCAAGAATTTATTTATCTTTCATTTAAAGCAGGATTCATTCAAATCGGCTGAGATTTGCGGTTGCTACAGCAAAAAATCTGCTGGGTTGTTTTTTTTTTTACGCACCCTGTAGTACCATAAACGGCGTTAAGTGCCAGATTTAATACCGAATAATACTAATGGTAATTAAAAATAATACCAAATAAATACAATAGCCGGTAGCATTTGCATCCCCAGAGACTGTAGTAGAAGTTTACCAGAGAATCGAGTTGCTCAGGGTTCTGCCGGTCAGTCTCTGGGTGGTCTTCGTCCTCTACGATCTCCAGTTTCCCGGGGAGGTCGGAGAAGGCAGGACTGCTGCTCACTTCAGGCTCACCACCAAATTCCTCCTCGGGCAGCAGAGAAGAATCTCTTTTTTCCTGCGCAGTGTCGTCGGCACCGCTCTCTTGCCACATTTGGATCGGTGTCCGGCACTGGTCAGCTATTTATAGTCGCCTCAACGCAACTCAGCCACTCTACATAACCAGAACAATAACAAAGGTATTTATGGCAAGCGGCGCGTCGGCAGTGCCCAATAAAAATGCGACCAAAATGCGGTGCCCATATCCCCACATAGAGATGCAACAATAATCCGGTATTTCTTTGCTCTAAACCACTATCCGGTATCAGCAATACTTTGGATATCGGATAATATCGGATAGCAAAAAATAGCATTTCCATCATGACAGTTTTTCCAGTCTCCGAGTGTATTTTTTATTTCGAATGCAGATTAGCAATATTTTTGGACTTAACTGCAGCCTATTATCTGGAAAATATAGCTGATTCGACGCGATATCTATCAGTCATATACAGGGTCCACCAAAAAAACAACCCAGCAGATTTTTCGCTGTAGCAACCGCAAATCTCAACCGATTTGAATAAATCCTCTTTTAAATGAAAGATAGCTCAACAAATCCTTAAAAGATTGCTGAAATTTTTACTCTGCTTAGTTCCTGAGATATTCGCTCTCAAAGTCAAAATTTTAGCAGTGAACAAGACGGATTTTTTATTATTCTGCACTTCGTAATAAAACGGATTCCTGCTACTGCTAAGGGCTATTGTAGGCTTTACTGGTGACCATACATGTAACAGCTCCGGGCCGACCTGCGGGGAGGGGGGTAGGGGGTTTCCTCAGGTGGGGGTCGAGGGGAGTTTCGCCCAGAGGGGGTCCCAAATTTTAAAAAGCTCCAAAACGCCTGGAAATGCGTTTTTAGCACGTTTTTTTCCATAAGGACGCTAAAAATCGCTATTTTAAGCTGCCAAATAGCGTTTTCGAGCTAAAAACAAGCAAAAAATGACAAAAAGGGCTTCCAAAAACACCGATTTCTCTTAAAAATCAGCAGTGGAAACGCCAAATTCGGGTTTCAAAGGCTTTTCAAGCGAATTTTAGGCTAAAAATTAGTCATTTCTGAGCCAGTTTGTTAGTACTGGGAGCCGCTACTAGTATTTATATTTTTGAGTCGGGGGTCCCTTAACCTGTCTCGTGGGGGTGAGGGGGGTTTGGCCTTTCCAGCAGAGGGTAACCCCCCAAACCCCCCTAGTACATGTATGCCGGTGACACAGAAACTCGGTTTACTTCAACACTAAAGTATCATTAGCCCCAGCAGTAGGAATCTGCTATGTTATGAAATGCAACAGAATCGCTCTTGTTCTTTGCCAAAATCTGTTTCGACTTAAAAAAGGCAAATATCTATCTCAAGAGCTAAACTGTGTGAATCTCAATAAAAATTGCACCAATCTTTGAAGAATTGGTAAATGTATAGTTTCCGGGCGTAAAATCAGGAACCGACCCCAGATTGAAATAAATACTTTTAATTAGGGTTCCGACGATATATCGATATCGATATCGAAAAGTCGATATATCGACCCATTTTCCAATATCGATATCGATATCGCGATATTTCGCATCGATATTTTCGATATTTTGGGTGCGGAAAAGTAGGAAAAATAGAAAACTGACTTCAAGTTTATTTCTCTGGAACAGTAAAAAACAGTTTTTCAGACAACTCAAAAATCGATAATAGAGTCAAAACCTAACAGTGGCATGACAGTTCTCAGAAACATCAATTTCTCGGCATTCTCAGCTTTCAGACAGCAACGCTTAGGTTCATAAGTGTCTGCAGCAATACTGAAGAGCTGCTCACTTGAATCAGGAGGGCAGAAGCAGAAATGGGCTAGCATTTGGGCTAAGGGGTGGTAAATTTTCAAACCCTGAAAGGGTACCGCAGGCTGATGGTTGGTTGAAAGGATGGTAAGCAAAAAGTCAGAATTTTTACTAACGTCAAGGTTTTTGTCTTTTCTCATTAAAATAAGCTAAAATACGTACGTTATTCTGTCTGTTATTTTGCCTAATGAGGGTGGGGCATCGGCCTGAGGGGTAAACTTTTTCATTGGAGCGGTTCAGAAGGCCACTACTTTTCTGTGATTTTCTAGTTAATTGATATCAAATCGCTGATTGCATCAGTGCTTGACTGATTAGCGGCGAGAACAGTTTGCTCTTTCAGATTTTCTTGCATAACTATAAATATCGATATCGATATCGATCGATATTGAGCTGAAAATATCGATATCGATATCGAATATCGACGAATTTTGATATCGTCGGAACACTACTTTTAATGATCATAACTTATTATAAATTAACAAGTAGTATCGTAAAATAACGTTTATCGATTATTTTTTGGCAAAATTCCAAAATCGTCGAAAATGGTCATGTTATAATATCATTTGAAAGCCCTTCGCCTGACGAGTCTAATGATCACTAAATCAGCATAGTGCACCCCTCGGGAGGCCTGTTTTGCCCAATAAAAAAGTATCCCTAGAGACGCATCAGTATAGGCACGCTCCGGAAGGCCCGGTTTAAAAACATAAAAGTACCCCTAGGGGACGCATAGGTACAGGGCACCCTCCAGAGGGCCTGTTTTAAAAACATAAAAGTACCCCTAGGGGCATACATGTGCATGGTCGGCGGCTCAGGGAGGGACGGCCAGGTCTCCGTGCGTAGTTGCCTGGATATAGGTGCAAATTTTTGGTGGGAAATTCAAATTTTGGCGGGAAATTTGAATTTTCGCCCAAAATTTTGGCGGGAAATTTGAATTTTGTCCAACATTTTGGCTAAAAATTCGAAATGTTTGGGTTGAAATTCAAAAATTTGCCGTAAAAATCAAATTTTTGACAAAAAATTGCTAAAAAACTTTTCTGATAGAAACATTGCCAAAAAATAGAAATTTTTTAGGAAAATTTGAAAAAATTTTGGTGTTGGTGCGTAGTTGCCTGGAGGAAGGGTGCGTAGTTGCGTAGTTTCCAAAATTGATTTCAGTGGCTTAAAAACGCATCTGGAGGCTTTCTAGCAGCCTCTAGCAACGTTTGGTAGATTTTTATTTTCGTCCCCCCCTGTCCCCCCCTGGGCACCCCCCATGCACATGTATGCCTAGGGGACGCATTGGTATAGGGCACGCCCCAGAGGGCCTGTTTTAAAAACATAAAAGTACCCCTAGGGGACGCATCAGTATAAGGCACGCTCCGGAGGGCCTGTTTTAAAAACATAAAAGTACCCCTAGGGGACGGAGGCATCAGTATAGTGATGCGTACCTCTAGGCGTATTTTTATATTTGGAAAACAGGCCCTCCAGAGCGTGCCTATACTGATGCGTCTCTAGGGGTACTTTTATATTTGGAAAAACAGGCCCCCGGGGGCGTGCCCTATGCTGATGTAGTGATCATTAGACTCGTCAGTTGAAGGGGTTTCAAATGATCTATAACATGACCATTTTGGACGATTTTGAAATTTTGGAATTTTGCCCAAAAAAATAATCGATAATCGATATTTATCGATGAAACTTGTTAATTTATAACTAGTTATGATCATTAAAAGTATTCATTTCAATCTGGGGTCGGTTCCTGATTTTACGCCCGGAAACTATTACATTTACCGAAGAATTTATTAATAATCTTTCTTTCAAAAGAGGATTCAATGAAATCGGTTGAGATTCATGGTTGCAAAACTAAAAAACCTGCCGAGTTGTTCTGTATCACTCTTGTTCATTGCCAAAATCTCTGTTTTGACTTTGAAGACAAATATCTCAGGGACTAAGCAGGCTATCTTAATGAACCTTACATCAATCTTTCAATAATTTATTTATCTTTCATATAAAAGGATTCATTCAAATCGCTTGAGATTTGCGGTTGCTACAGCAAAAATCTGCTGGGTTGTTTTTTTTTTGGCGGACCCCTGTATAAAAGCTCCAAAACGCCTGGAAGCGTTTTAGAGCTAAAAACAAGCAAAAAATGACAAGAAGGGCTTCCGAAAACACCAAATTTTTTTAAACATCAGCAGTGGAAACGAAAAATTCTGTTTCCAAAGGCTTATCATTTTCCGGGCGGGCACAAATTGCCTCACCAAGTTGGAAAGTTGGAAAATGGAAAATATAAAAAACGGAAACTGCTTCACAACAATTTGGAAATTAGGAAAACATGCACAATAACAACCAACATCACACGGATGCAACAAAATTTGCATATCGGTAACGCCGGCAATTCGGCAACGGTATGAGACCCCACCATCACAATATACTCATATGTCTTTCCAAAAGTTCCAGAACAGAAGAATGGCTGTGATTCAGGGATGTGAGGTGGGAAAAAAACACCGGAAAAAAACTGTTTTTTTCCGGAAAAAAACCGGTTTTTTTCCTAAGGGTCGGAAAAAAACATAAATCGCGGAAAAAAACTCAAGCTAAAAATAGCTAATTTACGTCATTTTTCGTTTAAAAAATGGACTTTTGCTATGTATAATAGGCCATACTGACTCAAAACTGTTAGAAAAACAACAAAAAAGACCAAATTTGGCATGAAAAAACAAAAATGCAAACTGCTGTAAGAAAATTTGCATATAGCCTTATTTATGGAACCTGTCAGGCACTGTTTCATGCCTGTTTCGTGATTTATATCAATGTAACACGTGTATTTCCGGTCTAACAAGACTGAGGAAGGCGCTAGACAGCCTTAGAATCATAAAACCAGGCTAGGATATCGAGAACTTGAGCTGGAGTTTTTTTCCGCGATTTGGGAAAAAAACCGAAAAAAAACCGGAAAAAAACTGGAAAAAAACAGGCTGAGGTTTTTTTCGGAAAAATATACAACCCTGCTGTGATTGCGGAGTTTTCATCTGTGCTTTTGCTGCGTTCATCTCATCTGATTGTCGCATTTTAGCTGTGCCTATTCTAACAGCAGTTGAGCACTTATATGCACTATGCATGCACGGATTTCGTAAACTTCACTTACAGGCTGATATATAGCACCGGAGGCAGCTTTGTTCCTACCTATCTTTTTCCACACAAGATAACACCAATTGTTTGGGGTTTCTGTTGTGATATGTACAGTTTTAGTCATTTGGGATACTCCGTTTTCAATTTTCTTGTTACATTTTCGAATTAAATTATAAATTGCTAGATATTTGATACCCATGCATTTTGCATATAAATATTTAATGGTGCTTGCTTTTACTTTAAGTTAAAGTGTTTTGCCCTTTTGGTCATCACTGTGACTACGTACTGACGCTGCCTGCAACTTAGAAATCTACTTCTGAGATCCATGCTCAAAGAAAAATAACCCTGTTTACAGTCATAAACGCGACTCCGAATCTATTTTAGCTTAGATTTAGATTTGTTGTCAGGCCACCGAAAGGCAGTGATGACAAGTAGATAAATGGGTGGCATCGTGGTATGGGAAGGAAAGGGAGTCTGTGTGCAAGGCCACAGAATACGATTTCTTCAGCTTTAACTTGCCAGGGATGGACCAGTGTGGTGCATTTTAAAAATTTGAAACTAGGTAAAGTAATACTAGGTAAAGTTGTCACCTAAAAAACTAGGTAAAGTAATACTAGGTAAAGTTGTCAGCTAAGAAACTAGGTAAAGTAATACTAGGTAAAGCCCAGAAAAACTAGGTAATACTAGGTAAACCTAAAATGCTCAAAATCAAGTCAAAATATTATTTTTGTTTCAATAATACAATGATGAAGTTAGTGGAGTTAAAATTTACGAAATATGACACATTTCAAGTAAATATTTGTATTTTATTAATTAAATAAGTCAGAAATTCATTCTCTGGGCCACTGTAATTGTGGGAAAGCCGGAAATTTCAAGGTTTGCTGACTTTAAAAGCCACGTAAAACTGAAAATATCAAACTAGGTAAACTTGTTTTACCTAGAAGTACCTAGTTATGTGGATTTAAAACTAGGTAAAGTAAAACTAGGTAAAAAAGAGTAACCAGCAACTAGGTAAAGTAAATCTAGGTACTTTTCCCGAATATTAACTAGGTAATACTAGATATACCTAGTTACCTAGTTACCTAGATAAAATGCGCACCACACTGGGATGGACTTGCATAAAGTAAGATTCTTTTTGTATTTCGACTTATTGAATGAAACAATTTTGCGACAAGCAATCGTTTCCAGCATGTGCTGTTGCGCTCATTTTCTTCATTTTGCCCTTAGTACTGCTTATTCCCCTTCTCTTATCGTGTAACTTGCGATTTTCCAACTTTCCTACTTTCGAGGAGGCGATTTGTGACATTGGAGAACCCGCAAAACTTGGTGTACCACTGTGTACCACAGCGAACCGCACGTCCTCACCGTCTCCGTTTTTCTGGGGAGGCGATTTGTATACGCGCCATCATTTTCAGATGAATTCTAAGGGCAAACCCTAATCTGCACGAGCAGTGCGAGCGTACGACCGCACCACGCGGTAACCAAAGCGGGCAACAACGAATAGGGGCGACGGGCGCCCCGGGGCGACGGGGCGCCTGGGAGCCTAAAACTAATCAAAGCACCGCAATTTGTGACGGTTTTCACCGTGCCGCTGAAAGATTTCGTAATTTTCCTGTTTTTTAAGGGAGGGAGACTTACAAAAGCGAAAAAAGAAAGAAAAGAGAGGAGGAAGAGGCTGCCTATAAATTGGAGTTTCGTATTTTATCGTTTTCATTGGCTCTGCTCTGCATTCAAAGTTTATCAAATGAAGGGCTCAGCCAATCCAGTGACTACCATCCCTATATCTGATCGTTCCTGTAGTATGAGTAGCATATGTATTGTTCTATTAACAATTAGCAAACATAATAACAATTTACAAGGAGGCTTCGGTCCTTGCTCTCGCAACCTAAGTCAAAACCTTGCTTGGCTTGCCAGGGAGTCAAGTCAGCACCGCTAAACACAGATGCATACTGCGGCTTGTCAAAAAACCGCTCGATTTCTAACCAAAATCGCATTTTTTGGTTTCGCTTTCTTTCAATTCCACTACTGACGTTTGGTTCAGTCGATCTCTGTCCCCTGACAGGCCGGATATTGACAACCAGATTTTATCTGCCTCTGTGATGAGTAGTAGAGTGCGAACAATACCAATACTTGCATTACGGTTGGACGCATATATGCAATATGCAATATCAAACAATGCATATATGCATGGTTTTTGGCATGCATATATGCATATGCAATATCATATGCATGCAAAATTCCAATATGCAATAGTCATATGCAAATTGACCCTGATATCAAAATTTTGCATATTTTTAGTTTGCATATTTTTTTCAAAGGTGTCGCTGACTTTTCGTGCTGTATACTTATGTTCCGAAGAACGTTAAACTATTCAAATAGTTGTTTTATCTATTTGGCGCGGAGAAATCTATGAAGTACTCGTCCAAACAGTACATGTTTCAAAGAGGGCTTTGGCCGATGTCTGGTTTTTAGCTGAGCGAATTGCGAATTTCTGAACGCACCTCATAGCTTCATAAATATCTATAGTTTTTTGTAGAATTGTTCAAACTGAGGTGGCACTATTAGCATCCCAAGACACCCAAACAGACTGGACTTCTGATTTTAGGATAGTCGGCACGTTTTTGCTAATTTGTCATCAAACTAAAAACATAATATCTAAAATAAAAAATCCCTTGATTGAGGCAGTTTACACTGTAAATATGCACTGTACAGAGATCAAAGCTTCCTCTTTCCACTTACAGAATGGAATGGAGATGAATGGCTAGAGGCCGACATGGGCTAGCATTTCGGCTGAGGGAGGGTAGACATTTCAATTCCGGAGGGGGCTGTGGAAGGTAGGAGCGCCTGAGGGGGGCTGAGGGGGTGGTAAGTCAAAAAGTCCGATTTTTTGCTAAATCAAGGTTTTTGGCTTATTTTTCATTAAAATAAGTTAAATAAGCTATTCTGAGCTCATTTACACCTAATCCAGCCATATTTTATCATAATTTTCTATACAAAATTCTTCCAAAAAATTCCTGAGGGGGGTAGCGGCCGGCTGAGGGGGAGGTAGTTCAGAACCTGAGGGGGGCCAATCCCCTCAGCGAGCCCCCCTTTGCCCATGCTTGACCGTAAACTCAAGTCGCAAATAATGGAAATCTCAACTGAGACTTTTCAGATTCTGAATTTGTTAGTTTGTAAAACTATTATGAAACAAGAAATTGGAGGTTTTCCTGCTCATCAAAATTGTCTGCACGATTGTTCGAGTCTGAATGACGGTGAATACAGTATCCGTGCTTGTCAGATCGTAAATTAATGAACCGCGGTCCCCATAAATAGGGAGATCACTACTTGCGCCGATTAGTGTTTTGAGTGTGTACATTTTGGCCATTTTTTTGTTCCACAATGGCCACCGTCCTTGGGCTTGTACGAATATTGTTATATTAATGCTTAATCGATAGCTAATCGTCATATCTACCCATATGCTCGTGGGCAGACATATCCGTCGGCAGACTCGAATGCTACGATTGTTTTAGTAAGTGGCGGTTCCGGGGGAAATCGGCCGATAATCGATGAAGTAAGGCGATATGACGAGCGCGTAATCTGAGATAGCATGCAGTAATTGGTTGTGGATGTGTTGGTGCATAAAGCAATAATGTACAAGTCAAAAGTAGTTGTTTGATACCGGATTTGGTCATATTTGTTAAAGATTTACAATTTGGGTGCGCACGTTTTACATTCTTTTGTTCAAGACCAAAAAAACGTATCTAAGGTAAAGCTGAATATAGCATGCAGTAATTAGATGTTGATGTGTAAAATAATAACCAGGAGATCGTCAGCAGTCGTTTGATACCACATTCAAAATTCTGTGTTCAAAATTTGAAATTCGAGTGATCTCCACAACTGAGAACGATCGCAAATTGCTGTCTCCCTGAAGCCATTCCAAAGTGCGGACTAGAATAGGAGTAAATCGAGTACTAGAATTCCCGCCATCTGCTATCCGTTTTAAATTTTCATAATAGGACAGGACTACAAACGGCTAGGTATACCACATTACAGAAAACTAATTTGAACATGCGAACTGTAATTTAGTCAAAAAATCTGTAATGTCAACCATTTTTAGAGTGCGAACAATACCTAGAAAACCCAATACCCCAATACCCAATACCCAATACCAATACCTGAGACCCCCAATACCCCAATACCCAATACCCAATACCCAATACTTGTGTAGCTGGGCCAAAAATTGCATTTCACTGGACATTTCATTTCATTTACATTCCAGTTGTGTAAAAAAGATTTTTGGCACTGCGATTAAAATTTTTAAGAGGCTTGGTTGGGCCGCTGCCTAAGCAGGGCGAGAAAATTTTGAAAGATTAGCCTTTCAGAAAGCATTTAGAAGCCATTTTGGGCGTAAAATTAGCAGAAATTATCAGTTTTGGTACTTAATATTTCGTAATTCAGTCGTGTTTCTTACATGTACTTCCGGCGAATTTTTTCCTACAATACATGTACCTCTGCCGGAAATTGTGTGCACCACCACAATAGCCATGCGCACGGTACTGGTACATTATCGTGACATTAGAAATGTCACCATTTTTATTTTAGATAAGAACACAGAAATTAATTACTGGTGTAGCGCTTAGAAAAAGGAAATTCTACTAACGATTAGTTGATTAGGCCGTCCATAAACGACGTCGTTCCAGAAGGGGGAGGGGGGTCGGCAGAAATGCGACGATAGACGACACACCAGGAGACGGAGGGGTTAGCAAAAAACGACGTCACTTTTTTCGGAATTTTAGGCAACTTTGATTGTTATACTTTCAATTTAATTATATTCTGTCAATTTTTCTACATATAGAAAAGCTTCCCAGAGTGGTTGTAGCGATCTATTCAATTGATTGTACGTACTGGTAACAAGAAAACATGACAGTACTGTATGTACTGCACTTCTATCGGGGCGGGGGTAAACCAAAAACAACGACGCCTTATGGGGAGGGGGTCCCCAAGAAACGACGCAAGGCGATTTTGCGGGAAAGGGGCCCCGAAAAATCGGGATTTTGGATGGATGGCTCCTTAACGCGAAAACAGCTTCCTAAACCGAATCATCGATCAACTTTTTCGATTTTTTCAGATCAATTTTTCAGGTCAACATCGATTTTTCTCTAATTTTACCTGTCCCAATTAGTATTGGGTATTGGGGGGTAAAAACCCCAATACCCAATACCCAATACCCAATACCTGGAAAACACCCCAATACACCCAATACCCAATACCCAATACCCAATACCAGTTCGCACTCTAACCATTTTTATCTAAAAATTACGAAATGAGCTGGTCTTCCATGCCAAACTGTGTTTCCATTCCCCTCTTGTTTTATCCAGATGAGGTCTGTAACTGTAAAATAGGTACGGGTATGCCTAATAACTGCTAAAGATAGCGTAGACATTCCAACCAAACTGGAAAGTGCTTGCAAAACGTCCAGTTATCGATTTCAGGCCGGCTTGATAAAATATGCAAATATGCAAAAAATATGCACATATTTCATTTTTGCATGCATATGATATATGCAATATCAATATGCACTGGAGATTGCATGCATATATTCATATGCAATATCATATGCATCCCAAAAATCAGATATCATCCAACCATAACTTGCATAGCTGGACCAAAAATTGCATTTCAGTGGACAGGTACATTCCAGTTGTGTACACAAGATTTTTGGCACTGCAACTAAAATTTTTAAGAGGCCTGGTTGGGCCGCTGCCCAAACAGGGCGAAAAAATTAGAAAAATTAGCCTTTCAGAAAGTATTTAGAAGCCATTTTGGGCGTAAATTTGGCAGAAATTAACAGTTTTGGTACTTAATATTTCGTAATTCAGTCGTGTTTCCTACTTCCGGCGAATTTTTTTCCTAACTCGGCATTAGAAATGTCACCATTTTTATATTTAGATAAGAACAGAAAAATTAATTACTGGTGTAGCGCTTAGAAAAGCGTACACTTTACGAAATTCTACTAACGTTTAGTTGATTAGTCCATAAACGACGTCGTTCCAGAGGGGAGGGGGCTCGGCTGAAATGCGACGATAGACGACACACCAGGAGGGGAGGGGTTGGCAAAAAACGACGTCGCTTTTTTGGAATTTTAGCGAACTTTGATTGTATTATTTTCAATTTAAGTACATTTTGTTGAAGGTTTCTACATACCGAAAAGCTTCCCAGAGTGGTTGTAGGGATTTATTCAATTGATTGCGCAGTATGGTAAGCAGAAAACATCACAGTACTGTATGTACTGCACTTTTATCGGGCGGGGGGTTAACCGAAAACGACGTCGCCTTAGTGGGAGGGGGTCCCCAAGAAACGATGCAAGGCGATCTGGATTTTGGAACAACGTCGTTTGTGGACAGCTCCTTAAAGGTGGGTTTATACTTCGTCCGCGCGGACAAAACGGACACAAGCGGACAGGTTGTCCGCGCAGCAGTTTATACTTTGGCGGAGCGGACACGAGTGTCCGCCAGACAGTTTATACTTTGGCGGAGCTGACACGAGTGTCCGCCAGACAGTTTATACTTTGGCGGAGCGGACACGAGTGTCCGCCAGACAGTTTATACTTTGTCCGCGCGGACATGCCCGCGCGGACACAAAATCGGTGTCCGCGCGTGTCCGCTTCTGTCCGCCGAGCAAGTTGAAAAATTTCAACTGACACTTTGTCCGCGGCATGATCGGCGAGTTTTACCTGGTTATTTTTTATGGTTTTGCGTAAGTTATTATTATGGATGATATCACTATTGCTCTCGTGTTAGCTCTACGTCATGTCCAAACGAAAAAAAAGAAGCAAAAACGTCTTCGGCGCTGGTACGTTCGACCTATCAATCAGAACAGAGATCGAAGTGGCGAGCTGTTTCATCGAATACTTCCTCTGCCAACTATGGACCCGGACAAGTTTCGAAATTACTTTCGGATGAGTAGGGACAGTTTTGATTTCCTACTGGACAAGGTTCAAGATCGAATTTCACACAAGCAAACGCATCAGCTTCCCCTCTCTCCGTTGTTTCGTCTTTCCGTCTGTTTACGGTTAGTTTTCCTTTTGCCGTCATTATCAGCAATCTGCGCCAAGATGAGGAAATAGTTGGTATGTACATACAGTACGTACTTTAAGTGTCTAAATTTGAGTTATTGACCTGTTTCGAATTGAATAAAAAATTCAGTAAAATAGAAAGTAATCAGTCGTATTTGCCCCATACTAGTTCCAGAATAATTTGTTTTTTTCTATTTTAGGTATCTCGCTAGCGGTGATATGCCGGTATCACTCGCTCACAGCTATCAGTGTTCCAAGTCGGCAATCACACAAATAATCAAGGAGACAACAAAAGCGATCGCCGATGTCCTTTGGCCTGAATTTGTGCAGAAGCCTACACAGGGTGATTTACGTGCGACAGCCAAGTATTTCTGGGATCGATGGCAATTTCCCAATTGCTGCGGGGCTTTAGACGGCAAACACTGCAAAATTAAGGTAATTGTAAAGTTCAATTAGCTGGGAGTTACCCAAACTGAATCATTTCGGCTAATGGAGGTTTTACAGTCAGGCACTTAACGCCGTTTATGGTACCGACACCATATAAGGTACCGGTACCGGAACCGGTACCTAGGGTAGTGGTATCATATATGGTGCCACCACGTTCGGCGACTGTGGTGGTACCATATATGGTACCCCTACCCATGGCCATGGGTGGCGGCGGTACCATGGTACGAAATCTGAAGAGAGTGGTACCATATATGGTACCGGTACCTAGGGTAGTGGTATCATATGTGGTGCCACCATGTTCGGCGACTGTGGTGGTACCATATATGGTACCCCTACCCATGGCCATGGGTGGCGGCGGTACCATATATGGTACGAAATCTGAAGAGAGTGGTACCATATAAGGTACCGGTACCATATGGTACCGGTACCTAGGGTAGTGGTATCATATGTGGTGCCACCACGTTCGGCGACTGTGGTGGTACCATATGGTACCCCTACCCATGGCCATGGGTGGCGGCGGTACCATATATGGTACGAAATCTGAAGAGAGTGGTACCATATAAGGTACCGGTACCATATGGTACCGGTACCTAGGGTAGTGGTATCATATGTGGTGCCACCACGTTCGGCGACTGTGGTGGTACCATATATGGTACCCCTACCCATGGCCATGGGTGGCGGCGGTACCATATATGGTACAAAATCTGAAGAGAGTGGTACCATATATGGTACCGGTACCTAGGGTAGTGGTATCATATGTGGTGCCACCACGTTCGGCGACTGTGGTGGTACCATATATGGTACCCCTACCCATGGCCATGGGTGGCGGCGGTACCATATATGGTACGAAATCTGAAGAGAGTGGTACCATATATGGTGCCGGTACCATATGGTACCGGTACCTAGGGTAGTGGTATCATATGTGGTGCCACCACGTTCGGCGACTGTGGTGGTACCATATATGGTACCCCTACCCATGGCCATGGGTGGCGGCGGTACCATATATGGTACGAAATCTGAAGAGAGTGGTACCATATAAGGTACCGGTACCATATGGTACCGGTACCTAGGGTAGTGGTATCATATGTGGTGCCACCACGTTCGGCGACTGTGGTGGTACCATATATGGTACCCCTACCCATGGCCATGGGTGGCGGCGGTACCATATATGGTACAAAATCTGAAGAGAGTGGTACCATATATGGTACCGGTACCTAGGGTAGTGGTATCATATGTGGTGCCACCACGTTCGGCGACTGTGGTGGTACCATATATGGTACCCCTACCCATGGCCATGGGTGGCGGCGGTACCATATATGGTACGAAATCTGAAGAGAGTGGTACCATATATGGTGCCGGTACCATATGGTACCGGTACCTAGGGTAGTGGTATCATATGTGGTGCCACCACGTTCGGCGACTGTGGTGGTACCATATATGGTACCCCTACCCATGGCCATGGGTGGCGGCGGTACCATATATGGTACGAAATCTGAAGAGAGTGGTACCATATATGGTGCCGGTACCATATGGTACCGGTACCTAGGGTAGTGGTATCATATGTGGTGCCACCACGTTCGGCGACTGTGGTGGTACCATATATGGTACCCCTACCCATGGCCATGGGTGGCGGCGGTACCATATATGGTACGAAATCTGAAGAGAGTGGTACCATATATGGTGCCGGTACTGGTAACAACGCGAAGGTAGGGGTACCATTAGTGTTCCGACGATATTAAAATTCGACGATATTCGATATCGATATCGATATTTTCAACTCAATATCGATCGATATCGATATCGATATTTATAGTTATGCAGGAAAATCTGAGAATTTGAAAGAGCAGACTGCTCTTGCTGCTTATCAGTCAAGCACTGATGCAATCAGCCATCTGATACCAATTAAGTAAAGAATCGCAGAAAAGTTAGTTGCCCTTCTGAAGCCCTTCAATGAAAAGGTTGACCCCTCAGGCAGATGCCCCACCTTCATTAGGCATAATGAGCTCAGACAGAATAGCGTATTTTAACTAATTTTAACGACAACTACTAAAAATAAGCAAAAAACGTTGATTTTATTGAAAAATCGGACTTTTTTGCTTACCATCCTTTCAACCACCCATCAACCGGCGGTACCCCTCAGGATTTTAAAATTTACCACCCCTCAGTCGAAATACTAGTAGTCCATGTCTGCTATTGCTCTCCTGCTTCAAGTGTGCGGAGTGAGCAGTTCTTCAGTGTTGCTGTGGACATTTAAGAACCTAGGCGTTGCTGTCAGAAAGTTGGAATGCCGAGAAATTGATGTTTCCGAGAGCTATCATGCCCCTGTTAGGTTCTGACTATACCATCGATTTCTGAGGTGTTCAGGAAAAACTGTTTTTTACTGTTGCAGAGAAATAAACTTGGTGTCAGTTTTGTGTTTTTTCCTACTTTACCACATTTAAAATATCGAAAATATCGATGCAAAATATCGCGATATCGACATCGGTATCGATATTGGAAAAAGGGTCGATATATCGACTTTTCGACATCGATATCGATATATCGTCGGAACCCTAGGTACCATATATGGTACCACCACAGGCCCCGAACGTGGGGGTACCATATGGTACCGGTACCAGTAACAACCCGAATGTAGGGGTACCATATATGGTGGTGTGGTGGTACCGGTAACAACGCGAAGGTAGGGGTACCATATATGGTACCACCACAGGCCCCGAACGTGGGGGTACCATATGGTACCGGTACCAGTAACAACCCGAATGTAGGGGTACCATATATGGTACCACCACAGGCCCCGAACGTGGGGGTACCATATGGTACCGGTACCAGTAACAACCCGAATGTAGGGGTACCATATATGGTACCACCACAGGCCCCGAACGTGGGGGTACCATATGGTACCGGTACCAGTAACAACCCGAATGTAGGGGTACCATATATGGTACCACCACAGGCCCCGAACGTGGGGGTACCATATGGTACCGGTACCAGTAACAACCCGAATGTAGGGGTACCATATATGGTACCACCACAGGCCCCGAACGTGGGGGTACCATATGGTACCGGTACCAGTAACAACCCGAATGTAGGGGTACCATATATGGTACCACCACAGGCCCCGAAC